>ML789506.1:384760-406247 GCA_009831015.1 Picea engelmannii | reverse complement strand
GTCCCAAGACACAGGAAGAAGAAGAGGACATGTCCCATGTTCCATATGCCAGTGCAGTTGGCAGTTTGATGTATGCAATGGTTTGTACTAGACCGAACATTGCACATGCAGTGGGAGTTTTGAGTAGGTATATGTCAAAACCATGGAAGGAGCATTGGACAACAGTAAAGAGGGTCTTCAGGTATCTTTGTGGCACTACTAGTTATGGATTGTGCTACCAAGGAAGACCAGGATTGGACAGAGTGTTGGACATACATGGCTTTGTTGAGGCAGACTGGGCTGGAGATATGGATCGCAAAAGATCTACAAGTGGGTATGTGTTTAACCTATTTGGAGGAGCAATCAGTTGGATGAGAAAAAGACAGGCTGTAGTAGCACTCTCAACTACAGAAGTTGAATACATGGCAGCCACTCATGCAAGCAAGGAAGCAGTATGGTTACAAATATTGTGTTCGGGTATTGGGTTGGTACAATAAGCAGTGAGATTAGATTGTGATGGTCAGAGTGCAATCTTCCTGGAAAAGAACCCAACTTATCATTCAAATACAAAGCATATTGATGTTCAGTATCACTTTGTGAGAGACATGGTTGAGGAAAAGAAGGTGTTGCTGGAAAAGGTTGACACTTTGAAGAATGTTGCAGATTCATTGACAAAGTCTATGAGCACAGAAAATTTCTCCTGGTGTAGAGTAACAATGGGCATTGTTGCCATATATTGTTGACTATATAATCCCCTGGAACCCTGGATGCAAAGAAAACAACAAGTGGGAGAATGTTGGGTATGTGTTATATTCTTTGCATGTGTGTGTGTGGGCGCGTCAGATATGACAACTGCGTCTGACGATCCCTCGTACTAGAACTCTATTTGTGCCATGTGCATTTTTCACTTTCCTAGGGGGGTCCCATAGGGGGGCAGGTATGCCCCCCCCTAGTTACGCACAACATTTGGCAATGGGCGGTAGCCCGGGGCCAACAGGGTTCGGGGTAGCGCTCCAATTTTTTTTTTTGGGTGGTTTTTTCTATTTTTAGCGGTTTTGTAAATTAATCTTGGATTAAGGGATTAGGGTTTTGGTATCTATGGAATACCTAAAAACATTGTATATATATTGTATAGTGAATGGTGAAATTCGATATAATGAATATAAGAAAGTTTTTCCCGGTTGAGGGTTTCTGGTATAAATCTCTGTGTACTATGTGAATGAGCCATTGATTAATTTATATTTTTCTTAAGAATCTATATGCATTTCTTTACTTCATATATTTAAAACTTACAAAAACTCCAAAAAAGGATATGTTTCTACTTCAACAGTTAGATCATTCTAAACATGAAAATTTTGAACATAGAGTTCATATGGAAGAAAAAGAAGAGGAGATTAAGAAATTGAAGAATGAAATCAGTCAGGCAAAAGAAGAATCATGTCATAATATGGAAGAATAAGTTGTGAATATTATAAAGGAGTTTGAGAAGTCAAACACTCAACTTGAGTAAATTAAAGAAAGTAAAGAAGACCTAAAAATCCAGTTAACAACGAAAGAAAATTCTTACCACATGTTGGAATTGGAAATCATCAATTTCAAAAAGATTAATGAAAGTACTAATGTAGATATGATGACTCAAATTGTAGAAGCTAAGAAAAATGAAGAAGCTTAGAAGATCGAAATAACTAAAAAGGAAGAATCATGTCAAATGTTTGAATTGGAAGCCATCAAACTCAAAAGGATTCAAATAGAATACGAGGAGGAAATCAAAATATTGAAAACTAAATTTTTTGATCTAACAAAAGAGATGGAAGAATTAAAGACATATGAAAAAACTATTAAATGCAAAGAAGTCTTGGATGAGATAGAATAAATAGTTATCAATCTAAAGACCCATCTTGGACATGCTAAATAAGTGGAAGAAGCCCTTAAAATTTAGTTGACTAAAAAGGAAGAATTGTGTCACATGTTGAAGTTAGAAATAGTCAATCTCAAAAATATGAATGAAAAGACAAATAAGATTGTTAATTTCCAGAATAACTCAGCTATCTTTGATAAGATTTGGAAGAGCCAAAAATCAACTGATGAACAAACTGGTCTTGGATACAATAAGAAAGAAGACAATAACAAATGGAGCACCATTTACAAAGATGAGAAAGGATCATCCTTCTTAAAAAGAAAAGATGAAAGTACAAAGCAATTACAAGTCATGAACTTTGTTAAGGAGGACAACTTTAGAAGTAAAAAGGAAGAAGAAAATCAAATGACAGATCCTTCAAGTCAAAATAAAATCAAGAATGGAAATACCTTCAATGGCTATTTTTTTTCTTGTCATAGCTTTGGCCATAAAGCAATAGACTGCAAGAAACTAAAGAAAGGATATACAAGAAAATCCAAAAACTCAATTAGATGTTGGAGATGTAATTTTGTTGGGCACACAACAAAATTTTGTCATACAATGAGATGTTACAACTGTGATAGGTTTGGGCACAAGTCCCAAAACTACAAGAATACAAAAAGTCAATATTTGAATAAGTCATTCAAGTCAATGAAAAATCCTAATAAAAGTTGGAAGAATAAAGGAGATGAGAAATCTCCAAAAACACAATTAGAAAGAGAAGATCTGAAAAGAAGAATATCTCATAGAAAGATATGGAGAAGAAAATTTGAAGGAGAAAGAAAGAAAGATGTTATTACACCTGAAAATGAAGAAATTAATAATAAGAACATGATGGGTAAAAGTCCTAATAAAGAATGTGAAATTCAATATGAGATAAATCAATCTCAAGGAAAGGAAGTACCTATAGAAGAATATGGGACAATATTAAATTCTGATGATGTCATAAGTTGTTAGCAAAAGAAAGAAAATATAAAAAGAAGTTTAAATTGGTATTTAAATCAATTGGTATAATTCCTCAATTGATATTCCTGTGAAATATAAAAAACGAATAAGAAGCAGATCAAAAATATCAGTAAGATTCATACTCTTGTTCGATTTGACAAAGGAAAGTCCGTAAAAACTGAGGAGTATTTTGATGATTGAATAAGAAAGTAATTAGATTAAGTTTTGAAAAAGACTTGATCACTACAAAATTTGTATAAAAAAGACTACTTATTTAAACACAAAAATCCCAATAAACTGAGATAAGAAGTTAGTAAATTAACAGAGGAAGAGACCTTGTCAGGAAAAGATACCCTTTCATAAACAAAGGGGGAGAGTAGTAAGAAGCAGAGAGAGAGCATATTGACAGGGGAAGTCATTTAGTTATGGCAAGTAGAACATGATTCCAGGGCGAGTTACCCAAGTTCATATTCTTGTCAACAACATGCAGACAAACATATGTTGACTATAAGGGGAGAAACCCTTTGCCATTGATGTCAAAGGGGGAGAGAAAACTTCATAAGAAGAAAACATCATCACAGGGGGAGTTTTGTATATGAAGTTAGTGTGTTTCCCTCAATGACAAAGGGGGAGATTGTTGGACAAATTTCCATTGATGTCAATAGTCGATGTGATGATTTGTTGTTAATGATGAATTACCACAAATGAGATTGTCATTGATGTCAACATCAATTAGCTGAAATCAATTCATGATTTTTTTTGATCACGATAGGATCAGCAATGTTTCTATGATCAAATCTTAGGAGAGTTAGCGACTAACTCTCAGTGCATAAAAGAATGCAAAAATAGTTACTAAAGCTCAGAAGAGTTAGCGAATAAAGAGCACATTCTAGAAATGTCGTCTGATTGATGGAAAGACTGAGAAGTTGACCAATGTACAGGAAAATATGAGAAGCCTCAGCAGTTGTCCGATCAAGAAATCAGCCCTGTTGATCATCTCATATTACGGATGTCATTCATATGAGTGACCATGGGCTTGAGGATCATTGGAGGATCATGACCGTCAGATCTGCAAACCAGATCAATGGCAAGGATGAATTGTAGGGAGTGAAAGAAGAATTAAACAAACCGCTAGTTCTAATCCCGCAATTGGTCTAGATGGTCACATATCATAGACTCAGATATCGACGACTATGGTTGATCCAACAAGCAATCATTTTAAGTCATATAAAGTAGTAACTATCAGATGTGCAATCGCCAGATCAACGACAGGGATGAATTGCAGAGATCGAAAGGAGAATTAAATATCACTCTAGTTCCAATCCCACAATTATTCAGGACCATCCGATCTTATAGCTTTCAAGATCGACGATTGTGGTTGACTCACCAACATCGCACAAATTCCAATTGCAGATTTTGGGTGACGAGTTAAATCACTCTCAATTTGTGGTTCCACAATCATCCTTGATTGTGGATCTGCTTCAAGAAATATTCACAACCTTTGGATCACTTTTGAGTTGAAGGATAGGATAAGTGGGGAAAAAAAATTGAGAATTCGATTAACTAAATACCCATCAGTTGTTGGATCAAACCCAAATTCTCTTCAACCGTAAAATCATTTCGAGTGGAAGGATAGGATAAGCAAGTTAAAATATCTGAGATCTCATTTATGAAAATTTTTGTCAGTCGTTGGATCATCCTAAGTGGAAGGACATGATAAGATAGAAGAGTTGCATCGTAGATAGATCGAGCCATCGATCTAAGAACATGATCAATGAACAACATTTAGTTTAGGTCTAAAGTTGTGAGGAGGTTACACTCCAGAGAAATCTCACTACAAGAATTTAGTTTGATATTCGAAATACCTGAATCCCAAAAATCCGAAATGAATAAGTACCATCGGATTTGGAGGACATACGATGACCGTTGGATCAAGGTTGTTGGTCAGCAGACCACGTCAGCAAGAACACATGGAATACCACTTTAGAATACCACGTCAGCAGACCATGTCTACAAGGATATGTGGCATGCCACGACAACAAAATACATGTGGTATACCACGACAACAAAAGACATATGGCATACCATTTCAGAAGACCACAACAACAAAAGACAAGTGGCAGACCATGACAACAAAAGACATGTGGTAGACATTGTCAGCAAATACACATGGAATAATCAGATGATGAAAAGCGTCAAGAGGAAATTGGCTCATTCCATGACAACAAGTGACATAAGCAAGTTACGTCACTCCGGGAGAATTACTTTGGGATTTCTACCACCAGCACTTGCCCAAAGCCCCAAAGTCCCAAATGTCAAAGTCTTGAAGTGGAAACGAGATGTTTGATATAAAAATCACTTCGGGATCATTCTCAAACATCGATATACTATAGTGGAAGTATAGTGTAAGTGGAAGCGTTAACCAACAACAAGCGGTCCCCACCGTTTATGACTTACTGAGAAGGTGATCACTCCGGAGGAAAGAAGAGGTTGAGATTAAAATATCAAAATTCCAAAGACTTGAAGGAGATATCGATCATCAATGTGATGCTGGGAGTACTCTCAACCATTGACCAAAACATAGTGGAAGGATAGAATAAGCATAATATCCGAAGTCCAGAAGTAAATGGTGGCCATCCATCTCATTGCTTGATTAAGTCATGGCCGTTGGATTAAGAAATGAAAGGATAGATGTAAGGATCGTATATGACCATTGATATGGTTCCATAAAATAAATGTAAACCATATGATCTATTCAGTAATGTGATTCAGAAGTTTTGAAAGGTTTCAATCCCAAAAGTTTTGAAGGGAAAAGTGTCGAAGTTTCGATAGCCGTCCATCTCATCAGAAGATTGAATTGTGACCGTTGATTCTGATAAAACGCTCAAGTGCTCATTTGGTCTAGTGTCTGGTCACCACCATTGACCATATGAAATAATAAATAAAGGAAAAATATAATACAATGGTTAAATATATAAGCCCGTGGTTCTACACCTGTGATCATATAGTTTGAAGGAAGCGCCTCATACAAGTTTCATTTGACAGTGAGTTACACTAGAACAACACAGAGAATCATTAAAAGATTGAATATGATCTGTTGGTGAAATGAGAATGCATCTGAAGCATGGGTATGATCTAATGAGTTGATCCATGTTTGTGATCAACTCATGAGGACAAACGAACCGATACACAGTCATAATTGAAAGAGAGTTAAATCATGAAAACGTGAATAAAGAAATAAAAAGTAAAATGATATTAACTAAAGTTTAAAGATTATCATTTTAAATGAAAAGGTGCAATGGTTCAGATATCAAAAGACACAATGATTCAAATTCACACCAGTTGGAAGACTATATAAACAAAAAGGAATTGTGAGAAGCTTGTAGTTGAATTTGTCGAAGTATATATATTTATATATAATGGATTGAATGAAAGTTCATTCTATCAGGTTGGTGCCTGTTTACAAGTTGGGTCTTGTATGAGGATTATATTCCTCACATATCAATTGGATCTGAGATGAACAAGTTGGGACTTGTTATGAGGATTGGATTCCTCATTTCTCAGTTGGATCTGAGAACTACAAGCTAGGTCTTGTAACAAAGAGATGGGTCTCTCATAATTGTATGAAGATGATATTCAAAGATTGATCTTATGTATTCATTCAAGTTAGATAAATAAATAAAGTATTTATTGTTTTATATATATTGATTGAGAAAATGAAATAAACATTTGTTGTTCAATGACTTTGTGAAAAGTGGAAAATTTTCCTAAGTTTTGTGACACTGATTCACCCCCCACCCTCTCATTATCAAGTACCCATTTTCATTGGGGCCCAATGCGAGGGAGAAGGAAGGATACCTGCGCTGACATGCATGGGTATAATTCCCTCTCTCGTACATGATGTGTGGCTATGTTGAAAACAATCACACACGGGGGTGCATGAGTGGGAAACAAAGTGTGCATTGGGTGCACACCAGTTCAAATTACAACTGTGCACTATGCGCAGTTGTTTCTCGTATAATACACATTAGTGCGCAACTCTGTTAATAACATGTGCACATGATGCGCACCTGTGAGGGTGATAGATGCACATTGATGCAGATTTGTTTCTTTGACAATTTCACATTGATGTTCAACTAAGAGAAGAACAATCGTGCATGTGTGTGCGCTTGTGGGGGGTGAAAACCACGCACTTGAGGCAAAGATAGGGTTTTGAAAAAAAAAATGTATTTTTTGAATTTTTTTTAATGATGATGATGGTTGATCAAGTGTTTTTGGTGTGGATGCAAGTGATCAACTCAGTATTCCAGTCCATTGGAGAGATCAGGACTAGGAGTGCCTCAGGGAGGTGGTGAGAGAGGAGTCAAGTATACAGAGACTTTTGGCAGCCTGTGGTTTGATGAAGTTCTTCCATTGCCCATTGATATGGGTGCAGGAGTACCTGCTACAGTACTATATTTCGATGTGGAGCACTGAGCTACAGTGATTCATTATGTGGGGAGAGAAGTTGATATTTTCGGTGAGGAAGGATGTCTATTTCTTGACAGGGCTCCTTTTTCGGGGAATGGCCCTACCTGCAAATCCCCAATTTCTAGTGGATGTACACTTGGTAGATGTGGCACAGAGGTATTGTTCGGAACCGAACATTATGTCATTTTTGGTTGTCCTTATCGAGGTGATGGATGATTTTTTGCATCCGTGTATCGCTGTGATGATTGTGAGGATATACGGATCCTTAGTGACTCAATGGATTAGTGGTGGTTAGCTAAGTATTATATGGAGAGTGTTGGATGGGTAGTTTTTTTCTTGGGGGTTGATTTTGCATGCCAAGATGATGGGGCAGATTAACTGGTGTTGGACTTCCGACTCTGGTGAATTTTCCTTTAGATCGATCTTGGTGGTGTGATTTTTGGAGAGGGTGCCCATGTTGTGCCCTAGAGTGTTGCTACCGATGGCTAAGGCACGGGAGCCACGACTAATGCAGTGGGCATTGATTTTTGTATGACATGGAGGTGGGGAGGGTGGCCATTATTTCATGACTACCTTGGCACGTGTGTGGCGCCAGATGCCACACATTATACTGTGGTTCCCATATGGTGGGATGGACTTCTGGCATGACTCGGATATGGTGTTGCCTCCTGGGGAAGTTTGGGACCAGAGAGGTATGTTGGTGTACTTTATTTTTTTGTGATTTTGATAGTATAGCACATGTTTATATATGGATGGATGTTTATTCTATCGTTGTTTATGTTTCTGTAGATGTGGGGCCACGAGGCTAAGAGACGGAGTTGGTTGCAGAGACGGCTCATCAAGGGCCAGCGAGACCACCGTGGGTAGAGCCGCGAGCAGGAGAGAGACGTTGGAGGGACGAGGATGGGGCAGAGGCCAGCCAATGAGGCGAGAGTCAGACGGAGGCACAGATTTAGTGATCTAGGTGCAGGTCCATCGCATGCGCCTCAGGGAGAGGTTGGTGGGGACTTAAAGGATTTACATCGTCAGTTGGAGGTGGTACTACAGGGTGTTCCTGAGGGTATGTGGTCCCACATCCAGGATGAGAGAGTCTTAGAGAAGTGTGTGGGTGGCCCTGCCGAGTTGCAGACCCTGATCCGCAGAGCAATTGTAGAGGGGGCAACGATGACTGGATGACTGCCCCCTGGACTGGGAGGACCCCCAGCTGGTGGAGCACCTCCTGTATATAGAGGACCTGGTGGTGGTGCTCTAGAGGCACCATGAGTGCTATGATGTATTTTTGTATTTATATAGGCTTGCGAGCCCATTTTGTATAGGGTAGTGTGACACCCATTTTGTACCTATAGGGGTGAGGGGGGCTCACTTGCCTACAGGTGATGTACATGTACTTTTTTGTAAACATTGATGACACATTGATCTATTTATATATATGGATATATATGTTTGATATCGCCGCGGTGTTTTACATGTGATGATATTTTTTTTTTTATGATGTCTAATCTATATGATGTGACAAATGTTTGTGATGGTTTATGTATGTGTGATGGCGTCTTGATGTGATAAATTCCAATCTAATACTATGTTGTCTATGTTATCTATTATTTGATTGAATTGTCATGGAATATGTGTAAATGTAATGGAATCAAAATGTCGACATAAGAGTCTAACTTGCAGGTATTTGTGAAAGAGGAAAGGATCGCAAACACGGTACACATTGTTCAGCTATAGGACGACAAGATGGGAATATAATAAGACGGTAAGGTGAAAAATGTGGAGGTGAATGGCCTCGACAAGGAGGCCAATGATGGATACATATTATGCTTCATTGTTGGTTGTTGAGCCCAAACATATGCTGCTGGAGTGGAGCAATTCATGTGAGGGGGTGTAGAGGGCCCAAGCGGCCGAAACGAGATTTTGTGTCCAACAGCTAGCTCCATCAACATAACCGATGTGGTAGGCTCGTGGAGAATGTATCTTTCAATAACACAGATGGTATATCAAACATAATCCATGGAGGGATCAAAAGAAGACTAAAAACTCTACAAATGTGTACGAAAAAAGAAAAATCATAGTATAGACTGACTATGCTCAGGCATAAAACTTCTATAAGTACAACCCGCTGACAAGTTCTTTGAGAGGATAGCCTTCTGGAGAGGCCAGGATGTATGTGCCTTTAGTGAGTCAGTGTTTGACGATGTAGGTTCCATTCCATAATGACTCGAATTTCCCATGGCCGAAAGTATCATGAGCGATATCGTAAGCTAGGATGAGATCTCCTTTGTTGAATGAGCAAAGGTTGACATGGCGGTCAAAGGTGGATTTAGACTATTCTTTAGCTACCTCATTGTTCTGTAATGAATATCAATGATCTTCATCCAGCAACACTAAGTTCAGAAAGAGTTGCTCCATTGGAGCAGTGTCAGGCAATAGCTTGATAGCGGTGCGCAAGGTGGGAATTTCACACTCAATGGGGAGGGTGGCATCAATCCCATGGACAATATGGAACGGTGTAAAACCAGTGGCAGTTTTGACTACCGTGTGATAAGCCCATAATGTTGAAAACAATATATGGTTCCAGTTGGTCTTATGTTTGTTGACAGTGTGTTGCAACATGGTTTTGAGGACTTTGTTAACAAACTCAACCTGTCTGTTGGACCCAGGGTAGTATGGGGAGGAAAACTCATGGGAGAAGCCTAAATTTGAGGAGAGTTCCATGAAGATTTCATTCTCAAAGTGTTTACCGTGATCAGAGACTAACTGTAGTGGGACTCTGAAGCGGGTAATGACGTGATTGAATAAAAAATGCATTGTGGTGTCAGCGATATTGTTGAAGGTAGGCATGGCTTTGGTCCATTTGGTGAAGTAATCTACGACCATGACGATGTATTTGTGTCCATTGCTATATGGAGGGTTGCAAGTCATGAAGTCTATTCCCCATTTGTAGAAGGGTTTGGTAGTGATGACTAGATGTAGAAGAGTGGGTGGCTCTCGTGAATTGTTTGCATAAAGTTGGCATTTGTTACATCGCTTGATAGCATGGATGCAGTCATTAAACAATGTGGGCCAGAATTATACGGCTTGACTGATTTTCTAGGTAGTGGACATCCCTAAGAGGTGGTCACCACAAGCACCACTATGGAAATCGTTCAAGACTATCTCTGCCTCATCGATGGTCAAACATTGATGGAGTATGGTGTCAACCCAATGTCAGTATAAAATGTCATCGATAAGGAGGTATCGAGGGGTCTGATGGTGAATGCACCGACGATCATCCTGTGAAATATGAGACCCAAACTTCTGTTTCCGAAGGTATACGAGAAGTTCACCATACCAAGGGTCATATGATTGGATGTAGAAGAGGTGTTCGTTGGGAAAATCGGTATTGATGGGAGAACTTGTGGCGTCTGAGGGAAACGTCGCAATGAGTTTGATGAGAACAAGTGATTTCTTTATTTTTGGAGTTGAAAACTCGAGGTCATATTCCTGGAGGATGATGATCCACTGGGAAAATTTACCATTAATTTGTCATCGACTGAGAAAGTACTGGATGGGGTTGGAATCTACCACAACTTTGGTAGTGCGAAGCAAGATATAATGATGCAGTTTTTGGATTGTGAGCAAAACTGCAAGGGCGAGTTTCTTTTCATGATTATATTTTAGGGGTCATCCTAAAAGATTTTTACTGATGTAGTAAATAAAATTCTCATTTCTATCATCCCCTAGTTGAATGAGAACTCCTACTACTGAGATGGTTGTGGCCGATAAGTAGAGGATGTAGTTGCGATCATAGTCGGGAAGAATAATTAAAGGGGCATTGGAGAGTGCTACTTTTAAATCATCAAAAGTGGTTTGGGAATGTTCATCCCATAGAAATGGGATATCATGATGAAATAAGAGAAGGAAACCATGTGCACGAGTAACGTAATCTGGGAAAAAGTGTCGTAAAAGGTTAGATTTGCCTTGTAGGCTCTGCAGTTGGTGCAAATTATGAGGTGGTGGAATTTTTTTGATGGCTTGGAACTTGAGGGGGTCCACAGTGATGTCATGTTGGGAAACAATGAACCCAAGGAGGTGTCCTACGGTGATGAAAAATACACACTTGAGGGGATTCAAGAGGATATTGTACTAGCAAAATTGTTGAAAGAAAATTTGTAAGTCATCTAGATGCTAAGTTGGTTTCTTGGATCGAGCAATGAGGTCATCCAAGTAAGCGAGGATCATGCAAGCGATATCGTGGAAAACATAAGTCATGGCCCGTTGGAACATAGCACCTGCATTCTTGATTCCAAAAGGCATGAAACGATAGGAAAAAGTACCCCATGGGGTGGTAAATGCAGTTTTATATTGATCTACTGGGTGGATTTGGATTTGATTGTAGCCAGAGAAACCATCCATGAAGGACAAAGCCTTGAGGCCTCCACAGTCATCGATAATTTGGTCGATGAAAGGAGTGGGAAAGTTGTCTTTGGGACAAGCGTGGTTGAGATCACGAAATTTTGTGCAGACGCGAATAGTGCCCTATTTTTTGTTAACAGGGACAAGGTTGGAGACCCATGATGTGTATGTGATGGGGTATATAAACCCTGCAACGCATAGTTTGTCAATTTCGTCTTTGATAACCGCTACTTTGGATGGGTGTAGTGGGCATTTATTTTGACGTATAGGGACGACATCTGGCCGTGTGTCGATGCGATGTTTGACGATCAAAGGATCAAGTCTAGGCATCTCTATATATGACCAGGCAAAATTATCCCGGTATTCCTGAAAGAGTGCTTTATAAGCGGTGAGTTCTTCAGGGGAGCATCCGGTACCAATGGTGATTTATTCGATGATTATGATTTTGATGGAAATGTAGATTTTGATGGTGAGAGAAATATTAGCCATGTTTCCTTCTTCAAAATCATCAGAGGTAGGGATAAGGTTTTTGAACCAGTCTATATGCCCTGACGAAATAAATTCCTTGTTTTTGATTGTACATATGGAGGTTTGGATAGGGGGGTTGAAGGATTCCTGTGAGAGAAAGAGTGCTCGGTGATGGAATGCATTCCATGGGAAATCGGGGGTAGATAGTTCCTCTAGGATATCTTTGTCGCAGTGGAAAATGAGAGAATGTAGGGGATCCGGGGAACTAACATTGGTGAATGTCACCGTATGATTGTCTTCAGGTGGTGAATACATAGAGGAGGTGTTGCAATTATGGTGCGACGACGTTCTTGTCATAAACCAAATGTCTAGATACTATGGGTTGTAGATTGTGGTTGGGGGTAAGATTTCTTGAGGGAAATGAACCAGAAAATTGGGAGTATTTGGGGGTAAATCCTTAGGCATTCTATCCATGAACCATGGAGGGGTGGGAAGTGACTCAGGTTCAGGGGAGGAGATGTGAACAATATCTGGAGAAGGAATAGGGGGAATCACTTTCATCGCAGGAAGTGGGGTAGTTGGAGGATTTTGAATAAGGGTCATTTGACGATGCCTGTATTCAATGATCGAAGAACACTGGTATGTGAAATGATGATGTGAGTCACAAAGAGAGAAAGGAAAATTCATCCATTCATTGACTAAAGTCATGAAATAATGGATTTCGGTGACATGGGTAACCAATGGCGTGGGTGGAGAGGGGTCTTGCTAAATTTTTTGGTGTATTGTCATTAGTGTCTGTTGAAACTGAGGTAACACGGGGTAATTATGAGTGTAGTTTCCATACTCTGAATAGTGGGCACATGTGAATCTGGTTCATATCCCTTTACTACCTATATTAGGGGATGTGGTGGTAGTACTAGGTGTTCTTGGTGAAGTGGCAAGCGATGTGGTTGCTCGAGGGAGTTGTATCAAATTGCATAATTCGGGGAGAGAGGGGCATTTATGTGTGGGGTGTACATATCTCTCATAGAGTGCACAAGGAGGTTGAATGATGCAAGAGCATCATTTCACTCAGCACATGCACCAGCTAGCCAACACATTCAGCGTGCATTCAATGGAGGAGAGAGGGACCAACCCTCTCATTTTTCAAATTTGAAAATGTAATAACTGTTGTAAGGCCAAAGAGCCATGCAGATGCCTTTGTGCATGTAGTAGATAGGGTCACCTTTAATGGTTGTCAGGTTGAGATCTAGATCTGATTCGGACTAGACAACCATTGAATGTAATTCAATGAAAAATTAATGAGAGTATGTAGCTTGGAGGGAAGAGCTCGAGGTGCCCCTCTTTGTATTAGATATTTTGTATATAGATTCATGAGTTAGGTGTGAGTAAGGAAGAAGCAAGAAAAGAGAGAGTTGAGACTCTGTTGTAGTCAGAGCTCGACCACATTGTAAACATGCATTCTTATTAATACAAAGAGCAGTTTTCCTTCACTTGAGTCTTTGTGTGTTTATGCATTTGAATGTCATCTGTGTGTGCTCATATATGATATATATGTATGTTAGTTACCATCTACAGGGATAGACATAATTTTATATCTATGAGTTCTTTTATTTCCAGTCTGGGCTCTTTATGGCTTCATGCAAGGGGTTGCATGACAGAGTATTGAGGACTCTGTAAGCCAGTGCAATGAGTGCAAATCTGAGTTCTGTGGAATTCAAGAAAAGAAGTGCCAAGAGGGAGCACTAGAGGAATCATTAGAATCAAGGGAGAAGCCTCAAGGTTGTTGAACACCTTGGAGGTAAGACTATGCAGAAGACGGCAAAAGAGAAGACAGAACTACTAAAGGATTTGTAGAGCTCTGCCAGGAGGGCATTGAGCGAGTGCATAGAGTGCACCATGGAAATCTCCTTCAATTTTTGAAGAAAGAGAACTGTCGAAGAGCAAGACACTCATAGAGTTACTGAACACTCTGTCAGCTCAGCAAGGTGTGCTTGAGCAGGAGGTTGCCAGGAGGGCATCAATTTCCCCTTTGAAGAGAGAGACAGAGACAAGTCCCTTAGAGGTTTTAGCAAGAAAATATTAGGAACAATAGTGCCTTTGCGCATAGGGTTCCAATAGAGAGGAATAGCAGGCCGAGACACCTCGAAGTCCAAGTCTCAAACAAATCTCAAGAGGGACAATGTTTTCAAAACTTAGACGAGACCCAAAGTCTCTGGGCTCGAGGAAGAATCGAAGGTCAAACCCTTCGACACTTAGAAAATATTCTAAGGCAAGGAAGAAGTGAAGCTCAGGAGGAAGGATCACAACTGTCATTGGATTGGCACTGGGAGAAAATATTTGGACTGCCAAATCTACATCGAGGTACACAGGAGAGTGCACAAGGAAAGAACAGATCTGGGTCATCATATCTGAGCACAGAGGACTGATAGTCATCGGATGCAAAAGAAGGCGCATGAGGTTTAACCTATTGTATGCATAGGAGAATGGAATCATCAAAGTTCTGATTATATCGGAATCATCAATCATCTCAGAGGACAGGTGGCAGTAGATCCGAGTGTTCAGAAATTTGGTCACTGAGAGATTTGCAAGGAGGAGTTGTTAACACTTCTGAATCATGAAATTGAGAATTCATTCACAGTCATTGGATCAATACAGACTATGGGCCGTCTATCTAGAATGTTGGTTCATTTTGGGAGTTGGGGATTCGAAAGGGAAGGAGGAGACTGCACTCCATATCCCCGATACACGAAATTCAGGTTGAATCCAGGCCATTGGTTGAGCCGACATCATCGTGACCGACCATTTTCATAGGAAATGTGGCAGAGTTCCACATAAGTTGGAGGTTTGAAAGGGGAAGAGCTGACATCATCATGGTCACCCATCACAGAGGACACGTGGTGAGAGGTTGGAATTTCTCTAACTCACGACACAGAGGAAGTCAACGGAGGGAGCAACGAGAACTCGTGATACGCAAAGTTCTGACGTGCTCGAGAGGTTTGGACCCATGTTATAGAGAAGGGGCATATGGTTGACTAATAAGGGAGGATATTATCACCCATTATCCCTTTTTCTAGGTTTCAGGGGTCAAAGGACTTAGGATCATTTGCAACTGCAATCGCAAAGTTGTAAATTCCGAAATCCCTTTCGAGTTGAGGCTATGGTCACATCGGTGGTCATATGGGAGAGAGATAAGGGGGGATCTAGCTGTGGGACTAGGCTCCATTTCAGAGGTCGGGGATTTGAGAAACAAGAGTTAAGTGGGGTGTGCATATAGGAGTCCCGAATTCCCAAAAATTGAAATGTTTTTTGGTGTGGACCATGGTCATAGCTCACGTCGGGTGCTTGTTTTCATGGGTTGAATCTCTAAAAAGGACATGTATATTTGTTTAAGGGTTCCAACAGGGAACTAAAGGAGCCATTTCATCTCGTGGAGGTAGAAAGATCCTTAGACTAAGAGGTCAGTGGACCCTACCGAGGCAGAGGTAGGGGGTCTGCGTCAAGTGGTATCAGAGCAAGATTTTCGTCTGTATATTTCAGGTGGGGGGAAAGATAGGAATGCTCTCATTTGCAAAGTGAATAGAAAATTTTCCAGGAGGGAAGATTGAAGATGAATATGGATACTGAAGGCCAAAGTTGTGGTCAAGGAAAAGACTTCCAGCAGAAGTAAGACTGAGATGGATCTGGAGCTCAAAGAGATAAGGGAACGAATGGACAAGATTTCATATAAAATGCAGTAGGGTGTGAAAGCACATTGAGTATATGAATGGCCCATAAAGAAGAAGGTAAAGTGGCCAGTCAAGAAATTTTTGTCCAAAGGACAACGAAGGCTATTGAGAAGGTGGTTGAGGTATGTTGAGAGCCTCAAAGGTGAAGAGGAAGTGGATCATATTTGTGAGCCAGAAGTTGGGAAGATTCTCAGTGATGATGAGGGGAAGAGATCATAGAAGGATCTCAAAAACTGTCAAGTGGACAGTGAGGAACTTTCAAGTTGCCAAGTGGGCAATGAGAAGAGATCAATGGTAAATCTCAAAGACTGCCAGGTGCGCAGTGAAGGAATTTTGGATTGTCAGTTGGGCAATAAGATGGGATCATTGGAGGATATCATAGACTTCCAAGAGGATAGGACAAAAATCCCAATTTTCTAGGTGGGCAAGGGAAGCGATATGAGATTGGTTGACAGTCTCATAAACTCAAAGGTGAGTTTGGATCAGCAAGGAGTGTTGATAGAGAGGGAAGATCAGAGGACTATTCTGATCATTGGGGGAATTTGGATATTCCTACCAAGTATCCCAGTTAAGGCTGGAGCATGTGTTGTAGATGCAACAACAGAAGGATAGTCAACAAAAACTGTCATAGAGGAGAACAGGGAGGAGACACTGACATTTTCCCCAGCAGAAGAAGAAGACCATTTAGCAGAATTGCTTGAAATTTTCAGCCATGAAGTTGAACAGGAGGTAACTACAGTACTAGAGGCCACAGAAGAAGAAGAAGCAGACAACATATATTTTTTTGGTCTATGGGAAGAATTGGAAGCCATAGAGAGAAGGGTGACAGTGGAGAGCATGCACATCTAATGAATCAGGTTGGAGATAGAGGAAGAATACAAGCCCATGGAGCAGCTAGAATAAACTAGAGATATTCCAGTAGGAGAAATGGCAGAATCAAATATGTCAGAAAGAGAAGCCAAGCAATAGCTCAGTGAAGAGACTGCAGAGTTGAACTTTGCAGCAAAGTGGTAAGCTAAGGCCACAAGAGATGAATAAAATCGCATGGGGGATCAAATTGATATACCCATTTGCAGGGAATAAGTGTAGCCGAGGAGATTGAATAAAGAGAACCAACAAATGGAGTAGCTAGACGAGGTGATTGAGAAGATAAGAAGGTTTATGTTGAGGTCAATGCAAGAAGTAGTTAGCAAGGAGAAGATGAGAAGAAAGAAACATGCAATAGCAGTAGGGAAGAAGTAGAAGTGAAGCAACAGATTTAAAACTCCAAATAACAGTTTGGGATCCAGGTCGATTTCAACAAAGACGAGGAGCCCATGAGTCAGAGCTCATGAATTTTCGCAGCAGTGGAGTATCATGCAGGAGCATCATTTCACTCAGCACATGCACCAGCTAGCCAACACATTCAGCGCACATTCAATGGAGGAGAGAGTCGCCATCCCTCTCATTTTTCAAATTCGAACATGTAATAATTGTTGTAAGGCCCAAGAGCCACACAGATGCCTTTTTGCATGTAGTATATATGGTCTCCTTTAATGGTTGACAGGCTGAGATCTAGATCTGATTCGGACTAGACAACCATTGCATGTAATTCAATGAAAAATTAATGAGATTAGGTAGCTTGGAGGTAAGAGCTCGAGGATCCCCTCTTTGTATTAGATATTTTGTATCTAGATTCATGAGTTAGGTGTGAGTAAGGAAGAAGCAATAAAAGAGAGATCCGAGCTCTATTGTAGTTAGAGCTCGAACACATTGGAAAGATGCATTCTTATTAATACAAAGAGCAGTTTTCCTTCACTTGAGTCTTTGTGTGTTTATGCATTTGAATGTCATTTGTGTGTGCTCATATATGTTGTATATGTATGTTAGTTCCCATTTTCAGGGATAGAAAAAAAAAATTGTCTGTGAGTTCTTTGATTTCCAGTCTGGGTTCTTTGTGGCTTCATGCAAGGGGTTGCATGATAGAGTACAAAGGACTCTATAAGCCAATGCAAAGAGTGCATATATGAGTTCTGTGGAATTCAAGCAAAGACGTGCCAGGAGGGCACACCAGAGGAATCATTGGACTCAAGGGAGAAGCCTCAAGGTTGATAAACACCTTGCAGGTAATACTGTGCAGAGGAGGGCACAGAGAGAAAACAAAACTACTGAAGGTTTTGTAGAGCTCTGTTAGGAGGGAATTGAGTGAGTGCATAGAGTGCACTAGGGAAATCTCCTTCGATTTCTAAAGCAAGAGAAGTGTCGAAGAGGAAGACACTCACAAAGTTATTGAACACTCTTTCGGCTTAGCAATGTGTTCTTTAGAAGAAGGTTGCCAAGAGGGCATCAATTTCCCCTTTGAAAGGAGAGACAGGGTCGAGTCCCTTAGAGGTTTGAGAAAGAAAATCTCAGGAAGAATATTGCCTTTGCGCACAGGGTTCCAATAGAGAGGAATAACAGGCTGAGACACTTCGAAGTCCAAGTCTCAGACAAAGCTCAGGAGGGACAGCGTTCTCAAAATGTAGACGAGACCCAAATTCTTTGGGCTCAAGGAAGAATCAAAGTTCAAACCCTTCGACACTTAGAAAATCTTCTAAGGAAAGGAAGGAGTGAATCTCAAGAGGAAGGAGCACAACTGTCGTTGGATTGGCACTGGGAGAAAATATTTGGACCGCTAAATCTACGTCTAGGTACACAGGAGAGTGCACAAGGGAAGAACAGATCTGGGCCATCAGATCTGAGTGTAGAGGATCGATAGTCTTTGGATCCAGAAGAAGGCGCATGAGGTTTATCCTGGCGTATGCAGAGGAGAATGGACTCGTCAAAGTTCTAATTAGATTGGAATCGTCCATCATCTCAGAGGACAGGTGGCAGCAAATCCAAGAGTTCGTAGATTTGGTCACCGAGAGATTTTCAAGGAAGAGTTGTTAAAACTCCTTAATCAAAAAATCGTGAACTCATTCATAGCCGTTGGATCGATACATACTATGGGTCATCGATCTGGAACATTGGTTCATTTTAGGAGTCGGGGATTTGAAATGGAAGGAGGAGACTACACTCCATATCCCTGATACGTGAAATCCAAGTTGAATCTAGGCCATTTGTTGAGCTGACATCATAGTGACCATCGATTTTCATAGGACGCATGACAGAGGTCCACATAATTCGGAGGTTTGAAAGGGGAAGAGACGACATCATCGTGGTCATCCATCGGAGAGGACACGTGGTGAGAGGTTAGCGTTTTGTTGACTCATGACACAGAGGAAGTCAATAGAGGGAGAAGTGAGAACTCGCGATACATGAAGTTCCGATGCACTCGGGAGGTTTGGCCCCAGGTTATAAAGAAGGGGAATATGGTTGACTAACAAGGGAGGATATTATAGCCCATTATCCATTTTCTAGGTTTTGGGGGTCGAAGGACTTACGAGCATTTGCAATCGAAATTGTGAAGTTGCAAATTATGAAATCCCTTTCGAGTTGAGGCTATGGTCACATCGGTGGTCATATGGGAGAGAGATAAGGGAGGAGCTAGCCGTGGGACTAGGCTCCATTTCAAATGTCAGGGATTCAGGAAAAAGGAGTTAAGTGGGGCTCTCATATAAGAGTCCTGAATTCCAAAAACATGAAACGTTTGTTGGTGTGGACCGTGGTCATAGCTCACTCTGGTGATTTTTTGTGCGGGCTAAGTCTTTAAAAAGGACCTGTGGATTTGTTCAAGGGTTCTACCAGGTAACTAAAGGATTCGCTTCGGCTCGTGGAGGTAGAATGATCCTTAGACTGGGAGGTCAGCGGACCCTATCGAGGCAGAGGTAGGGGGTCTGCGTCATTGAACTCAGGGAGGAAGTCGAGTGGTGGGCTCTTTCTTATTCTGTCTACCCCCATCCATCATGGTGGTGCTGGAAAGTGGGCGTGAGGGTGGTGTGGTTGGAGTTAGTACTGGAATCTGCATCGGGATTCCCTCTGTTTGGGGAGGGAGGGATGGTTGAGGAACCATCATAGGTGGGCATAGATACCATACCGGAATGGCCAACAACATGTTGGGAAGGTAAGAATTGCATCTACCTAGAAATCTTGTACTCCCAGTGGGGGGTAGAAGAAGGGAATTTGAGTAATGGCTTGGGGGATTGTCTCCCAAACCGGGATTTTACCTTGGGTAAGGTTGAAATTAGGGATAAGTGGTGTCATAGGGTTCTCAGGGGGTTCCTGAGGTAGGATTTCTTCCACTAGTGGGACGTCGGGGAGTGGAGAAGCCTCTGTGGGAGGAATGGTATCTCCATTGTCATTTCCATTGGAAAATATGACACACACTTTTGATGAGGGGTGTATGAGTGGTTGTGCTCTGTGGTATGCCCCCAACAAAGATAGTTCTTTGAAAATTCTAGGGCCCAAATCTATGAGTTGATATGTGTCGAAACTAGTGTGGATAAGAGGTAATATGTTATCAATGTTGGAGGAGTGGTTAGGCTCGTAATGTGAAACTTGGTCGATGGTGATGATCTTCCCGTTATGGGGGAACATCATGATTCAAAACATAGAAGAGGCCACAACCTTCATAGCATACATGTAGCTACGTCCAAACAAGATGTTGTAATCCAGCGGGGAGTCAATAACCTCAATGTCGATAAGGATTGTTTTTCCCCCGAGTTCAACAGGAACATTTTTAAAGATCCCTTCAGGAGAGGATGGTCTTCCATCATAAGCTCTCAAAGTAATGGCGGATGGTATTAGCTCAGGGGAGCCAAGTTTCTTCCATACAGTTTTGAACATGATGCATGTGGATGCACCTTCATTCATGATACATTGATGAACCGTGATGTTCTGGATTTCAACCTGTATTTGGAAAGCTGCTAAAGAAGGGAGGTGAGGTTCCCCACAATCTAGATCAAATGTGATGAGTCTAGTATTAGCAAGATCAACTACCCCCAAGGCGGAAAGTAAGAATTTTCATTGAGTGGGACAGGTTTGGAGGGCCTCCAATACCAACATGGCTGTAAGATATTGCGCCAAGTCATCAACCAAACTGTAATTGTGTATTTCCCTAGCCTGAGGGTTGTTGGCATTCCATCGTAATGGGATGCGAGGAATGCGAATGGGGGGCTCAATGTCAGGGCGTGGAATCATCAAGACTGGGACGAATGTAGTTGGTATTGCTTCCAAAGTGGTGTGAATAGATTCAGGGTGTGCGCTGTATTGACAACTATGCATTTGCAGAAGAATTTATTCTTTGCTTGTGAGGAGAATATTGTGATCCACCGAATTCCCAGAGTTTTGATACTGTCCCATCTATGGTGGGGTAGGATGTAATGTCCCCACTTTGGCACATCATCACAGGGCAGAGATTTATGATGACCAGAGTAGCCAGATGGGTGCTAGAGAAAGTACAGGGGTATTTGAAAGGCATTGTAGGGTCCATCTTGCATTGATGATCATATTCCATCATTATGATCCATTCCTCACAGGTTGGCTTTGGTTTCATTGCATTTCGATGATTTCCATGATTTTGACTATTTTGAGCTATAAGTCAATGGAATTCACTGAAGAGGTCATTTTGGGCACATTACTTGGAGGAACCTCTCAGTGTAATAGATCATTGGAATCGGGAGGAGAAACACTACAGGATGGGATG
>ML789506.1:330463-342714 GCA_009831015.1 Picea engelmannii | reverse complement strand
CTGATTGGTAGACCTCTATAACCCCTGGAGTCAACACTCCGCCAGGTGAACTTGTAGGAGACTAAGGGTTCTAAGGAATAAGGCCCCCGCCTTATTGCGTGCCCCTTAGAATCATCGTGAGTGACTGTCGCAGTCTTCCCTCACGGCATCGTGGATCCTCTCAAACTAGGTAATCGTTAACCTACAGTTCGAGCCACGACGAGAGTGCTAGCAGGCAGTGGCAGGGCTATTGTCCACCCCTCTCCCTCAACCTCTCTGCAAATCGTGTGTGGCCCCTTTACTCCATATGTGAGTCTGGTCGGCAAGCTATCGTCAGCCTGCATCATCAACAATCATGTCAGAAATGTCAACATCAAATCATCAAATCAAATGAAACATCATAGTAAAAACATCAACCCCAAAAGCACACTCCCTGACTCAGTCCGGATTCCAAGGGGGGTTCCACCGATGCCTCTGCATCCTCAAGGTCAAAAACCCTGCACACTTAATAAAACTGAGTCAATAGAACCTGTCTACATCAAATAGTAACACATCATGTTATCTGCCAATCGCATCATAATCAAGTATAAATGGTCTAACATCATAAAAGTACAAATCACTTGCGAGCAAGTGTCCTCAAATAATAAGTGTTCTCAGTGCGCCAGAGCGGGATGTTACATGGCTGGTCTCTATCATTATTGTAAGTTGATTCATCTTGAGATTAATAAAAGAATACTTTTCCCATCCCAATGCACGAGTAATATATATTTTATTTGATTTATGCTTAATCTCTAACCCATAGATAGAAGAATAGCATGCATGCGTAGTGTTTTGTCTTGATTGCAGGATTGTCTTTGGAAGGAGTAGCGAGAGCAATCGGATAAAGCGCAACGGAGGATCTACATCAAACATCAATAGAAAAAGGTTAGTAGATATTTTCCATGATTGTGTGTGCAAAAAGGGGTTTGAGTATTGGGGTGATAGGTTAAAAGTGTTTTCTTTAAGGTCATGATCTGCGTACAAGTTCATCCCTAGCTTGTTAGTCCGTAGGGTATTATTTCCCAACAACACATGGTCACCAAAAATATCACAAGGGAAGTTCATCCTGAGGTTGTTATTGTTGTTCCTCCCTTGGCGTTTGTTGTTATTTCCCCCTTGGGGCTTTTGGTTACCCTGGTTCTAGTTTCCCCCAGCATGTTGGTTTTGTTGAGGGTCATTTCCCCCTAGTCTTGGGTTATTATTGTTTCGGTTTTTTCCTTTCCTTTTGGCATTATTCGAATGATGGTCTGGATTTTTCGTATTCAGTTGTTCAAAATTTTGAAATTGTTGAATGGGAGAGGGATGAAAAACGTTAACCCCAACGTGTGGTTGTCCTTGTAGAGGAGCAATTGGTTATGGAGGACCAGGAAATCAAAAATACAAATTATTTTGTGGCAATGATCCATAGGGTGTATAGGAAGGTGTATCACTTTCACTAGTGCCCAGGTTATAAATTGAGGTAGAGGGAGTACCATAATTTGGTTGAACGGTCGATCGCATCATGGGTGTCAGCACGAGTCCACTCATGGGTGGAGGGGGGACAGTAGGGTATGGATGTTGANGGGGTAATAAGGGTGTCCTCCATATATCAGTGGATATTGGGGTGTACCATACATATGTGGCAATTGGATGTATGGATTGTGGTGTTTTTTGGTACCAATCAATCCATCTGCTGAGTGAGACATCCAAGGTATTTCCTGGACGAATGGTACAGGTCTTGGGGCGTCAAGTAGTACTGTGTATAAGTATCTTGACTGTGAATAAATGAGGTCATATTGTTTATCCTTTTTTATGGCTTCCTATTTGTATTGGGGAAAGGTGGAGGCCACATCTTTGGCAAGGAGATAGATGAGTGATTTGAGAAACCAATCGAGACATTGTTCTTTGGTGGTTTCTACTTTTCATAAACTACGTCGCCGACACCATTCATGAATGTGGTCAGCGATATGTGTGGATGAGGTATGTTTAAACTCAAAGAGAAGTTCAAGACCATTGTCATGACGAACTGGTAGTTGAAAGAAGGTCAAAAATGTTTTTGGCAAGGATTCAAAAGTCACGTGGGACCCTGATTTTTCATCCACATACCATTTGGCTGATGGACCAGTGAGTGTGCGTTGGAATAACCTTAAACAAATGGAGTTGTACATGATTTTGTTGGAAGAGCACCATAAGTGGAAGGCCATGATATGGTTGGCGGGATCTTCTCCCACCTTTCCTTCAAACTTGGGAATGTCTGAAGGTAGTTTGGTAGGCATAGCGGGCCATGTGGGGTCATGCAATATAGGGTCATTTATGAGTTCATTCAAATCATGTATGTTGAGGGAGGCCAAATATGGCATGTGGAGTGGCAGTGGAAGGTTAGTTCTAGCCATGGTATGAGCAGGTTGTGTACCTGACCCTTGAAGGGGGTTGGGTGGGGTTGTACTTCCCCCTTGAGAAGAATTTTGCCCCCTACTTGCTTGTAAAGGAGAGCTAGTGAATGGTTGGCTCTGGGAATTGGACCTAAGTAAAGTGGAACCAAGCAAATTTGATCCCAAAATAGTAGCACTCACAGGGGTGTGAGATGGTTGAGTCGGTGAGTTGGCGAGACTAGGAACTCATCCTAGGATAGGAGGGAGATTTTTCAAGCATATAGACCGACGAAGATTCTGTGGGTCCCCTATGATGTCCAACTAGCAAAGTGAATGTGTGAAAATGGTGATGAGAGAAATAAATGAACAAGAGACTTGTGTAATTTGGACCTTCACAATATATCTCACAATTGCATGTAATCAAAAGATCGTCATACATACATCAAATTGAAAAGAAGCATTCATGTGGGTAGGTGGATTTTTTTGTGTGGGAGAACAAAGAAAAAAAAATTTCATGTATTGTAGAGATGTAACGTCCTTCCTCTCAAATAACACTAGACCTTCCAATAGCACTCAACAGTGGGGTCTGAAGCCACCGGAAGAGGAACTAGTGAAGGATGAAATAATTAGTTATAATGAGGGGTAGAGGGTGCATATCCCGAAAGAGCTGGCGATATTTCCCAATAGCCACACAAAATCTAATCAAGGTGCAATTGTAGCCCACAATTTCCACCTAAGTAGATGTCCTAAAATTTGGCCACTAGGTACCTCGGTCAAAGTGCAACATTTAGATTTTTGGCCTCAGAAATGGGTCATGGGCTAGATCCCTTCCAAGAGGTGGGTGCCTCAACGTGGGACACATAGAACAACTAGACCTTAGCCTTCAACACTTCAAGGGTATCTCCCTACCTTATGGTGTTAGGAACACTTGACTTGGAGGATTTTAAAGTTCCCTATTTTTCAACTTCTAATGTTTGAATATGTGAGAACCAAATAACGGGGATTTATTTGGATGCCTACCCCCGAGATCCTACCTAGACTAAAATATTTCTTTTGGCACCTCTTGTGGAGGAAAACTTAGTGAGTTTTTAGAAAAAAATTATATGTGGTTGTTTGAGATATTGGGGGTGTGAACCAATCTCATTTGAGTTAAGTGGGTGTGGATAATTTCTTCAAGAAATAATGGGATGTTTCGAAATCCCTTTGGAGGAGACCTAGTTCAACCTCCACAATTCGAGATGAAATTATGTGAGTGAGGAGTGACTTTGTGTGTGAGAAAGTGATAAAATGTGTCAAATTGTTTTAATAAGTTAGGTGTCACCTTGCAACATGTGGACTTCCTATTGTCCTTACAAATCTTGATTACCTATCTTGCTAGATTCCATTGGTACAACCTTACGAAATTTTAAAATCCCTAAAGAACTAGCATGTGGACATGTGGGTCCTTAGCAATCCTTTAAAGTCCCTAATGTGATTTAATCTAAGAAATATTTTCAACAACTATCCTATATTGCAAGCATGTGGGCATGTATGGGCCCATTACTATAATCTTTAAACTCCCCTAGTGATGTAAACTAAGAAAGTAGCTTCAAAAAACTATCTTGTATTTGCAACTTGTGGGCATGTATGGGTCCTTACAAATTTTAGATGTTCTGAAAAGAAACTAAGAGGAGCCCTAGGGGAGCTTTGTCCTCTCCTAAAGATTTTAAGGGACATGAAATGTATCCTTAATCACTTTTCCGATTCTCAAGGTCGCTCTATGGTGCGAGAGAAGAGCACACTTAATGATTAAATTTTGATTTCTAGTCCTAATGAAAGTGTTTATATATGTGATAGTAAATGATCTCAACCTAAATTTTACAATAAAAAAAAACCATCCATGTGGAAAATCAAAGAAAAAGAGGAGAAATATGGTTCTTCTTAACCCCCTAAAGGCCTATGTTTTGACTAACACTTCATGTGGAGAGGGGCTCTAAGTGTGGTGCATTTACAATATTGCATAAAAGAAGGATTTTGAAGGCTAGGGGCCTTAAAAACATCACAAAAACTCTTATAATGTTGAGATTCTAGATAGATGTGTGGGTTACAGTTCAGACAAAGGCGCAGTGGCGCACAATGCACATAATGCACAGAGAACCGAGGAGCTTTGGGTGCATTGTGCACATAATGCATAGAGAAACAAAGTGATTTTGGCATACAATGCTTGAAATGCACATCTATGGGGTGGAAAAACCGTGCACGTTCTGATACGCATCGGGGGGGGGGGGGGGGGGATTTTAAGTGGAATTCTCCTCTTCCCGCTCCAAACTTAGCTCTTTGCAGGTAAGGATAGACCGATTATGATCCCTGTAAGGAAAATGAGTAAAAAAGAAGTGCTCAAACAACCCAAATAGGGCGGAAATTGATACCTTATCCCTAATATGGTCGCAAATCTGTTGTGTCCCTTTCGTCACTTGAATGAGCAAAAGAGGGGCACTTGCAAGTCTAGTTGGGCCTGTTAGACAGGATAGGTATTTTTGTATGAATCAAACAATTCAATCACATGAAATAAACAAACAACTAAGCTAACAACAACTAAAGAAATGAAACTAAAATGAATGAGGGAATTAGAACCAAAACTAATCAAACAAATGACCAATAATCATGCCACCAATGGAGAAGTATATTAGTGGGAAAAAATCATAGAGAAAGGGGGACTTATGGATACCCTCTTCCTCCTTGGGAGGGCTCTTAAGTCCCCTATGTGAGAGCTCTTCTTACAAATGGTAAACTAGAAAGAAAATGGTGAAGAAATCCAAGATTATTCCCTCAAGAGGTGAGGTGAATAGCTTAATGAGATGTTGCTAGTATGTTCCAAGAAGAAAAGAGGTTTCTTGTAGGATAATAGAGGAAGCATAACAATACAATGATATTCTTGAATTCTAAGTTCACCCATGGCATCCTTTTATAGCTTCCCTTTGAGGTAATATCCAACTGGTCTTTAGTGTGAACAAGCAGCCCTTTAGGGCACCCTTAGGTCTTTGACCAGCCCCCAACTTGGATTCAGGTCAGATTTGAGGGTCAAATCAAGTTGGGAGCTGGTATAGAAGTGGGTGGGGGGGCGACAAGAACCATAAATGCATCGTTAACAAGTGTGCGCGAATTTTCTCATACACAGTCACGCATATGGTGCATTGTGTGCTTTATGGGCTTCTTTGGCCCACACATTGTGCATGCGCTTCCTTTAGTGTTTTAGTGAATGTTAATTTTTTTACCAGTTGTATAGTTTTTTCCTCTTGAAAAATGCTTTCTTGGTGTTGCAGGTGCATTAATAGGTGTTTGGAGATGTTGTATTCCTGTAACCATTTGTGGATGAAATTTCAGTGATAACAATTGTGAACAATCTTATCGAATTTCTTTATGTTTTTACTCTACTTGGCATGACTTAACCAATACAAATCATAATTTAAACCTATGTATAATTCAAATATACTATTTTTTTAATAAAACTTAAATAACTTTCCTTTTTCTCTTATTAAGATGAGCTACCATCACGCTCGTTGCAATAAGTTGTTTTACTTGAACTTCTATCAATCATCTTCTATAAAACAAATACATGAATCATTAGAGATAGAAATTATAAAATATTTTTTACAAAATAAGATTTCGATGCATTTAATAAAATAGTACGCACCGATGCATTAAACATATGTGTACGAACCATGATGTCACTGAACTGATTTTTTTTTTGTGTACAAATTGTTATATTCATGCGATGCTCTATAAAGTAACAGAAGCATTGGTGCATCATTATTGTTTATTGCACATCGTCAAACCCATGAACAAATTTAAAACATGACACTTTCAATATTAAAAACAATGTTATTTACATTTTAAATTCAATGATGTTGTTGATTGGAACATGTGCATTGGTGCTCTATTCATGTATAGTGTGCACTAGTAACTGCGGAAGCATTTTTTAAAATAAAACTAACTGTGACATGGTTTGGGATCCAATGCAATGAGTGGTCCCATTGAAAGGAATACCAAACACCCCATATACAAGTAAAAAAAACCCTATAAAAAGCTATTTCTTAAAAAATAAATCCTTGTGAAGTATAGAGAGGAAAACAAAGAGAAACAACAAGAAAGTTAGGGATTCTAATATTGAAGGTAACTATGAAACCCTTTTAGTTTTTTGATAATGCACTAATTTGTTTTTGAATAAAATAGGGAAAACTTTGAGTTGATCAATAGAATGAAATCACATACCTGAAATTTCTTGTCTCTAGATTTGTATGTGACCTGTGTTGTCCCTTACAAACTTTTCTCTTCAAAAAAAATATACCCACTCCAAAGTCTTTGCCGGTAAATCTCTCTTGCACAAATCTCCCCTCTAAATTTCTGCAAAAGAATGAAATAATGATTAGGGTTTTCATTTATAAACACATACATTTAGAAAAATGAAATTACCACTCATTTTTTCACTATATATTTAAGTGCATTGATGATAAACGAGCATGTTGTTTTTGTTTACTTATTTTTTCAGTGTAGTACACAATTTAAACTGCACTGGTGTGTTTTTTTTATGTAAAAATGCACCGAAAAACAATTAAATTGAAGAATTACAAATGAAAACCTCCATAATTAAAATTTTGTGTAGGTTTTTCTTTGCAGAGACAAAAATGGATGTCACTCTTTGGTGTGTTTCATACTTTAGTGCACTGGTCAATTTTATATATAAAAATGCACTAGTGTGTCAAAAAATAATTGAGCACACTTATAAATTTTAAAATCCATTCAAAATTTTGTTTGAATTTAGATTGTTCTATGCTTCCCAAACTTTCTTTTAATATTTTATTCACATATTAATGATGGTTTTGGCTCAAATGCAAGAAACAAATGTTATACTATCAAATGAAAAATTATTCATATTCCAACTCATTCCATATCATAGCAAGTTCTTCATGTTCTCCCCCGCCATTTGCAGTACGTCTAGATTTTATTTAAAATTCATTTATCTGATTGAATTTATGTTATGTATGTACATGCATTTGAATAATTATTCATTGAATTTTGCAAGATCACGATTCAGGTTCGAGTTTAGATGAACAAGATATTCTAACAGTCCAAAAATGTGACAAACTGTTATCAGGAGAAAGATGGCATAGGAAAATGTTTGATGAAAATGGACAGTTGATTTGTTGATACTGAGAGGGGGGTGAATCAATATCAAGTATAATTTATCACTTTTTTCATCTTTACTTTTCAATCAAATAATATTTCCAATATACAATAAAGACCAGAATAAGAGATACACAATGCATAATAGATTTACGTGGAAATCCACGTAATGTTTTTCTTATATAATAGAATATTACATTCAAAGGAAGCTACAACTTCCAATATTCTCCAGCTCTAACTGGAAGGAGGTTCCAACCCCCTAGTTTACAGGATTCAACCTTAAGGAAGTTACAACTCCCTATATTCTCCGGCTCCAACGGGAAGGAGGCTACAACCCCCTTTCCTTTCCCCTTCCTTCCACCCTTGAATATATAAGAAAGAATCAACCTTCACACAGAAAGTCTAGGTCCACATGTAAAATCCAATAATCACATAAAAACTTGGTTACGATGCCAAATATTATTCAAGACCAATATACTACTCTAAAACCTTATGCAATTCTTCACTATATGTTCAATTATCAGAGAGCCTCACGTGACATATACTCTGCAACTAGTGGGGCCTCACATGATGAGGCTAGGACCACCCACGAGGGCCTCGTGAGATACTATATGCTCAACCAGCAAGGGCCTAATCAGATAAGGGTTTTAATAAACCCTCTTCGCACCTGCAACTCCGACCTTCCTAGCACCTACAACTTTGATTCCTCCTCCGCCTTCACTACCAAAATTGTTCTTTGAGATGATTATATTGTATGATCATAATGAGTGGTTCTTCAATGTGTATTTATACCCTTCAATTACTTATTTTTATTGAATTCAGGGCCGACCTAAGACTTATTTTTTTCAATTCACATGGTTATTTTCAAGAAGGAATTTCCCCTTAACTATGAGGAGCCACATGGAATACCACCTATATTTGGAAATGGCTTGATAAGGGCTATCAATCCATGGATTTTCTACATGCATTTGCAATGTCCTTCATGCTACTTTTTCTTCAACCAATTTTCACGGGTTATGAACTTCTTCCAGGGTTGAGATCAATGAGAACTAATTTTATAACAACATCCCTCTTTGTCATTGATGGAAACACTCATGCTCCCCTAGTCATCCGACTCTCCCCTTGTCATCATGATCCTGATATTTCTCTCCCCATCTGACATCAATGGAAAAGGGTGGCTTTTTTCCTTGGGGCTTCTCCCCCTAAACACATGGCACTCAATAGTACTTATACTTCCTTTTTTGTCCTCTTATCCTTTCTTTCTTTTTTATGGTCCTTGGAGATATTTTGTGTGATTTCAACTTTATTTCTCTTCTCTTTATCTAGGATATATATGTTATTTGGTATTCTTGTTGTTGTTGCAACCAATCTTCCTGAGTCTTTTTCTCTTATTTCAAATCTTTGGGAGTCAAACTTAATATTGTATCCTTGATCACATATTCGACTGACACTAAGGAGATTATGCTTCAAATCTTCAACCAGTAGGACATTTTATTCTTTTACATTTTCACTTTCAATATTTACTACACCTTTTCCAAGTATTTTGACAGAGGAGTCATCTCTGAATGCAACAATACCACTTTTATTTTATTTAAGTTGATGAATTTGTTTTGGTTCCCAGTCATGCGTGTTGAGAACCCACTTTCTATGTATCATTCATCCTATTCTTTATCTTCGGTGATCAATTCTATTTGACAATATTCTTTGTTTGGATTCTCTTTCCTTCTCCATACTATAGTTGGTTTTATGATAGGAGCACCTTATTTCATATCTGTGCAATCTCATGAGTTTTGACCAAGATTATTGCATTTGTAGCATACAATATTTTGATCCATCAGTGGATAAAATGGATTGTAATTTATGTTGACAAATCCATAAGCATTTCCAAATCTATTGTTTACATGATTTCCCCTTGGATATCTATAACCATTAATGTTTCTCATAGAGTTTTTTCTTGCATTGATTTTGCAGTGAATTGCTTTATTTCCAAAATTTATGCAAGTATAGAAATTACCAAGAAACATATTCTCATACATGTTAGGAAGTGACCTTCTTGTGTTGGAAAATTGATTTGCATTGATGTCAACTTTAGAGGAAGTATAGAAGCCTCTAGAGGTATTGGGTATAATTGAATAAGTCTCCAAAGTGGTCCCCTTATGGGATATATTTAAGCATGGACCTCACATGAAGACGCTTTGAAGAAGTCTACAAGAAACCCATAGGTGTGGTCATGAGGCCCAAAGTTGAATAAGGAAAATGATGTTGAAGATTACTTCAAGTGTATACAAAACCATCATAGATGGATAGTCATTTTCGTGTCATTTCCAATGGTAGGTGGTATGCCACGTGGTTTCTCACGGTTGATAGGTTATGGCCTCTTGAAGGTGGAATCCCCAAAGAATGGTTAAGAAGCCCCTAAATGGATGCAGCAAGAAGTTACAAGTCATTAATTAAATGATAAAGTGGTTGTAACAAGAAAGTGCAGGTCGGCCCCAAATTCAAGTAAAGGAGGTACTTGAAAAAGTATAAATACACATTAAGAACCTCTCATTTTCATTTTTCAATATTGTGATATCTTAGTACAAGTGTGGTATGAATTTCAAAGGGAAAATGAAGTGAATAAGGGAGAAATTTCAAGGGAAGATGAATTCTTGTGATGATGTGTTCTAAGGTATGTTTTTAAAAGGTCATCTTAACTTTTTCGCTATAATTTTTTTCTAGAATGATTCAAAGAGTTACAATTAGAAGCTATTGAGATGACATATCAAGGTGCTTGTGGTAATACTTTCAGATTTTGGTTCAATGTATGTTTGGAGATACACTCTGTGGAAGATAGGGTTTTTTACTAGTGCTTAAACTAGTCTCAAACATGTGTTCCAAGTAAAAAAATCATAACTTCTTCATAGAGAATCCAAATTCTATGAGACCAATTGCATTGGAATGAGTACAGTATTTCATATATTTTATGCTAGTTTCATAATCATATATCAAATATTGAGCATGTGGAATGTTGTAAATGTTCTCTCTCTAGAATAGGTTAGAATTCAGGAAGGTCTACCACTTTCCCTATTGATCTAAAATTGAAGAAGACTTGAAAAACTTGAATAAATATTGCAAGTAAAATGTTATGTGTTTAAAGCAACAGGATCAATTTGCAACACATAAATTAAGGATTACTTATGCGAAATACACATAGACATCAGCATAAACAATGAACATCAGCACATAAACACAACAACTTGATAAAGGAGTTCACCCCTCTCCGGGCTACATCTCCTGGTCCAGCTTCCAATGGATCATTATTATTAAATTGCTCAAAGTTCTCAAAAACATGCCTTACAATGCTCAAAATGACAAACCGACTGCTCCAATGGCTTCCCAGCATCCCAAAACCCCTGTCTGGGCTCTTTCGGCACCTGAAATGGTCGAAAAATGAGAAAGATAGGCCTCCTGGAAGTCTCCTTCTCCAAGCTTGTTGTCTCTGGTTCTACAATTCGCACTCCCCCTTTGAGTGAACCTGGATCACACGCTCTTTAAAGCGTAAAAACCTGGCACAGGGCGCAACTGTGCCAACGGTGCAAACCGTAGGACGGTTAAGGCACCTCCAGCCCCTAACCGCCTCGGCACTCGGGCATATGGCCATGTGACCTTGCGCTGGGAAAAATGGTGGTTAAACCGTTTAAAACCATGTATTTTCTGTTGTATTCCCGCGCCAACATTTAACACGCGGGTCGTGGTTTCAAACCCCACGCATACACATAACATATATAACAAATACATTGAAATTGCAATGTATTGCAATACAATATAATATATAAATGGAATGCGCACGCACGCCAAAACATTCGGGCCAATACATAAATATGTGGGTCATATGCGTTGTAATACGTCCACGGGTCGGGGCTAAGCCTCGGCCCGACCCCCCTTTCCCGTTGGCATAACTTTCAAACATAAATATATATTTTGTGGTATAGTTAACAAGGCACAAATGGCGGAACTTTGTCTAGCTGAGAGTTATGAAGTGTTTAACATTGGGGGAGGTCCCAGGGTCGAACCCCGCGGACTTCCCATACAATTTTATACAACCATATAAACAAATGATGAGGGGACACGTGGCACCCAGATATTGGGCCATGTGTCCTCATATAACTCGCCACCAACTGGACACGTGTCACCATCCAATATGCCAGCAACCAACCAATAACCATCTGCCATGTCATCACCGTACGGCCTGTACGATCCTACCATGTCACTGTACGGACTGTACGGACAGGTACAGTCAGCATCCAAAATTTTGCCTGTTTGGCTTGGCGGACAGATCGTGATATCTCCTTCATACGGACTCCATTTGAGAAAGTAAATATACCACCGGAATCAGGAAGACGAGATAGACGCAATGGAACTATTTTCGTTGCATTCCAAGCACTTTGAAAATTGAGCAAAATTTGATCCCCTGATCACACCTCCCCATTGGGAAGCTTTTGGACCTCCAAAAGACTATCTCAGTCTATGTGAAGATGAGGTTATAGTTCCCTCACCCTTCCAACCTCAATCCACTAGGCCTTTCTTGGATTTTTCCCTTTAAGACCAACTCGCAAATACTCCACATTTCCTCGCTTCGAAGTTCGCATCCTCCTGTCAAGTATGGTGTCTTCCTGCAGTTCTGTTAGATACTCTGGAGAAAAATCATCTATGGAAGGAATCTGAACATGCTCTCCT
>ML789506.1:293455-327136 GCA_009831015.1 Picea engelmannii | reverse complement strand
TCGAACTGGTAGAAGAAGAAGAAGAAGAAGAAGAAGATGGAGGAGGAGAGGGTGGTGGAGAAGCACCATTCCCTCCATCTCTGCCTGGAGTCTTGTCACCACCGCCTCCCTTATGCATTGAAGGGTTAGAGCCTTCACCCTGCAACATCATGGTCTGTTCCATTATGACTTTCATCATATCTCTCATCTGTATGATAGTCTGCCTGAAGTCTTCTTCTTCATTCAGAACACGTTCATGATCTTCTGCATGTACCATGCTTGGTGAATGTCTCTCTGCAACTTGCGGTGAATGAAACTTCTTCCTCCTTGTCGGATAAGAACTTGGCTCCACAAGTTGACCTTCTCCTCTTGTGAGTTTCAACCTTGTGAGCATCAGAAACAAAAATTGCAAACAATCAAGTCTTCAAAACCAGTGCTCTGATACCAACTTGATCTAAAATTGAAGAAGACTTGAAAAAATTGAATAAATATTGCAAGTAAAATGTTATGTGTTTCAAGCAACAGGATCAATTTGCAACACATAAATTAAGGATTACTTATGCGAAATACACATAGACAGCAGCATAAACAATGAACATCAGCACATAAACACATCAACTTGATAAAGGAGTTCACCCCTCTCCGGGCTACATCTCCTGGTCCAGCTTCCAATGGATCATTATTATTAAATTGATCAAAGTGATAAAAAAAAATCCCTTACAATTCTCAAAATGACAAACCGACTGCTCCAATGGCTTCCCAGCGTCCCAAAACCCCTGTCTAGGCTCTTTCGGCACCTGAAACGGTCGAAAAATGAGAAATATAGGCCTCCTGGAAGTCTCCTTCTCCAAGCTTGCTGTCTATGGTTCTACAATTCGCACTCCCCCTTTGAGTGAACCTGGCTCACACGCTCTTTAAAGTGTAAAAACCTGGCACTGGGCGCAACCGTGCCAACGGTGCAAACCATAGGACGGTTAAGGCGCCTCCAGCCCCTAACCGCCTCGGCACTCGGGCATATGGCCATGTGACCTTGCGCTGGGCAAAATGGTGGTTAAACCATTTAAAACCATGCATTTTCCGTTGTATTCCCGAGCCAACATTTAACATGTGGGTCGTGGTTTCAAACCCCATGCATACACATAACATATATAACAAATACATTGCAATTGCAATGTATTGCAATACAATATAATATATAAATGGAATGCGCGCACGCGCCAAAACATTCGGGCCAATACATAAATATGTGGGTCATATGCGTTGTAATACGTCCACGGGTCAGGGCTAAGCCCCGGCCCGACCCCCCTTTCCCGTTGGCATAACTTTCAAACATAAATATATATTTTGTGGTATAGTTAATAAGGCACAAATGGCGGAACTTTGGCTAGTGGAGAGTTATGAAGTGTTTAACGTTGGGGGAGGTCCCGGGGTCGAACCCCGTGGACTTCCCATACAATTTTATACAACCATATAAACAAATGATGAGGGGACACGTGGTGCCCAGAGATTGGGCCACGTGTCCTCATATAACTCGCCACCAACCGGACACGTGTCACCATCCAATACGCCAGCAACCAACCAATAACCATCTGCCACGTCATCATCGTACGGCCTGTATGGTCCTACCACGTCACCGTACAGACTGTATGGACATGTACAGTCAGCATCCAAAATTTTGCCTGTTTGGCTTGGCGGACAGATCGCGATATCTCCTTCATACGGACTCCATTTGAGAAAGTAAATATACCTCTGGAATCAAGAAGACGAGACGGACGCAATGGCACTGTTTTCGTTGCATTCCGAGCACTTTGAAAATTGAGCAAAATTTGATCCCCTGATCACCTATAACATTTGTTCTGGGAAGTTTCAGACCCTGAAATTTTGAGGAGATGGAGTAAAAATCTCATATTAAGTGTGGTTAAAAGTTGTGATATTTTCTCACAATATTTTAGGATATATAATCTATGGAAGTCAAAGTTCTTGAACGTTCCTGAAATATGTTTCAAATAAGTCATCTTGGAATTTTTTCTATAACTTATTTTCTGGGACTTTGAAGAGTGTGCAATTTTTATAGGTTTGAAAATACATATATAAGTACCTCATGTAGAAATTTCAGAATCAGAAATTGAAAATTGAGCTCGTGGTGAATCTTACAATTTTTCATATTTGAGGTTTGGTACATGATTGATGTACATGTTATGGTACATGGTTGATATACATGATATTGTACATGGTATGGTGATGGTTTTGGTATTCATGTGAGTGGATATGGTTATGTTTGGTCGATTAGTGATAGAGACAACGACAGGTTGGATGATCGATTGATCATCAATTATAGGTTGATGTGACAATGAAAATGGTAATGACAGTGACAGTGACAGGTTGATGTATCAGTGATAGTGGAAGTGACAATGACAGTGATAGTGATAGGTTGGTTTATGTATTAGTGATAGTGGTAGTTACAGGTTGATCAATGGTAGTGATAGTGGTTCTACACTTATATTTCAAGGCAGAAGGATGGGGCAAAGAAAGGGGGTTGTATCCTCCTTTTGATTGGTGTTGGAGAACTCAAGGATTTGGAGCTTCCTTCAGGTTGTTGCCTTTAAATCAAGGGGTTGGTGCCTCCTTCCAGTTGGTGCTATGGAATTTGGAAGTCGGTGCTTCCTATGAATGTAATATTTGATATATAAGAAACAATTCTATGGTTTTTTCCCATTTGGGTTTCGACATAAATTCTGGTGTACTATGTATCTATGGTTATTTGTTATGATCCAATACTATTCATGATATATTGTTGATAAAGTTAATGGTTGCATGTTCTTATTAAAAGTGTTAAAAGATTGCATAATATTGATTCACCCCCCTCTCAGTATTCCAACAATTGAGATCAGAGTAGGTCCTTCAAGAAATCAATCTAACCACTGGAAGGAATATCATGGAGTACACTAATATTGGAGCACCAATGTTTGATGGTCAGAATTATTCTTTTTGGAATAAAAGAATGAAAACCCTTTTACAAGCATAGAGATTTGATGTCTCGAAATCAGTAGTAGATGGATATACAACACCTGTCACTCCTCCAATAGAGAAAGATGGAAAGAAACTTGGTGAAAACAATTCGAAGGATAAAGAAACTATTTTGGGTAGTCTTTTTTATTCATTATTTGTGAAGATGATGCATTGTGACACTGCAAAGGATCTTTGGGACAAACTTCAAAACATTTACGAAGGAGATGCTAAAGTAAAGGGTGCCAAGATTCAAACCTTTAGAGGTAAATTTTAACAACTCAAGTTGAAAAAAGATGAAGATATAGCAACTTACTTTCTATGAGTTGATGAAATAGTAAATGTCATTAAAGAATTGGGAGAAGAAAGTAGAGAATTAGTAGTTGTTCATAAGGTACTAAGGTCTATTCCAATGAGATTTGATCCCAAAATATCAGCCTTAGAAGAAAGAGCAGATCTTTCCACATTGAATATGGATGAGCTACATAGGATACTCATAGCCTATGAAATAAGAATAGAGAAGGATAATCCACCCAGGAAGGAAGAAATGTTCAAGGAATCCAAGAATAAGAAAAATTTAAAGTCATAATGTAGTTGTAGCGATGATTCTGATGAAGATGAAGAGATGTCCAACTTCGTAAGGAAGTTGAAGAAAGGAACTAGAAAGTACAAAGGTAAGATTAATTTTTTATTTTTTAATTATGGTAAAATTGATCATTTTGATAATAAATGTCCATATGCTAAGAACAAAGAGAACGATGAAGAAGAAATTCCTAAGAAAGAAAAGAAATATCAAAAGGGAGACAAGAAAAAAAATAAGAAGCTCTTCAATAAAAGTCTCTAATCAAAGGAGGAGGGTTCATCATCTAATGAGGATGATGATAGTGACAGTGACTCGGAAAATATACTCTTTATGGCTTATGAAAATGATGAAGAGGATTATGAATAAGAAGGTGAAGTTGATCTCAGAGAATAACTAATCAGTTCTTTAGAAGAACTAAAAGTAGAGAGGAAGAAAAAAAAATCACTCAAGAGAGAATTACTTATGCTAAAGGAGCATTCTCAAAATCCTAACTCTGAAAAATATTAGAAAATTATTACGAACCTGAAAGTCCAAGTTGAAGAAGATAGAAGGATCGAAGAGATACTCAAAAGAAGATTGGAAGAACAATAAAAGGATAAAGAGAGATTAGAAAATAAAATAGTTTCTCTAAGGAAGGAAATTCAGAAAAGAGATATGAAATAGAGAAACTCCAAAATACTAGATGAAATCGTTAGTTCTCAAAGGCCACATCATGATAGCTCTGGAATCGGGTAAAACCAAACACATACAAAAAAGGGTTTGAGCTCTATGAATACAAAATAAGAAGTAGAATAGAGAACTTATGCAGAAGTTACCAAAGGATTCACCAAGAAGGAAGAATTAAATCCTTCACATGATAATGTTTAGGAAGTAGATTATAGAAGGATGGAATTGTCTAGAAGACCTAGGTTTCAGAATAAGAAACCACCCATGGAAATAAATAAAGGAGAAAACTACAGAGGAACAACACCATTCATAAGATATCCCAAGTATCAAATTATCTTTCTTGGTTCATGTTATTCTTGTAACAATTTTAGGCATAAATCTATAAACTACAAATATTATGCTAAGAACAAAAGAAACTATGAAGGTCGCCCTAGAATTAATCATCTCATAAATCATCATGAAGCATACAACAAAAACTATAACATTTTTGTCTCATTAAACGATGAAGTAGAATGTTATAAATGCAACAATTTTGGACACATGGAAAAATATTGCAGATTGATAGTTCCTCCAAAGGAAACAAAGCAGGAATACAACAATCATCGAAAAGGACCATCAAGAGTTTGGATGAAGAAGAAGGATAAACTAAATGTTGAAGAGTTTTCCCTTGCACTACAAGAACAAAGCAGAAGAAGTAATTGGTATGTTTCTAGTGGTTTTTCAAAAGATATGACAGGTGACAAGAACAAATTTATAACTCTGAAGAAAGACAGAGATGGACCAGTTTCATTTGGCAATGACAACTCAGCCAGAATTATAGGGAAAGGCATAGTCAAGCTTGGAAGTAAGGATGCCAAGGCAGAGAATGTCCTACTTGTTGAAGACATGAAGCATAATTTTCTAAGTTTGAGTCAAATGTGTGATCAAGTACATGGACTTATATTTGACTCTGAGAAGTGCGAGATAAGGAAAGAAGGATCAAGAAAATTGGTGTCTATAGCAGTAAGAACTCCAAAAAACATATACATTCTAAATGATAGTGGAAAAGAAGATGTCGCTTGGGAAGGGAAAATGAAAGTTGGATTTGGTAGAGAAGAATGGGACACATGAACTTTGACAATATGGTCAATATTAGTAGAAAGGAAGTAGTAAGATAAATGTCTGAAATATCAAAACCGACCAGTACTATGTGCAAGCATTGTCTACATGGAAAATAGACAAGAACAAAATTCAAATCAAAGGAATAATCTATAACAAAGCCATTGGAAATTGTGCACACTGATCTATGTGGACCAATGAGAAAAAAAGGACTAAATGAAAATCAACAATTCATGCTACTTATTGATGACTATACAAGAATGATTACATTATCTTTTCTCGAAAGGAAATTAGAGGTGTTAGTAAATTTCAAAGTATTCAAGGAGATTGTTGAAAAAAAAATGGATTTGAGAATTAAGTGCTTAAGATCAGACAATGGAGATGAATTCATATCAAAAGAATTCATGGAATTTTGTGAAGATAATGGAATAAAAAGGAAGTTATCAACAGCTAGGACACCTCATGAAAATGGAGTAGTTGAAAAGAAGAACATAATTGTATTAGAGATGGACAAAACCATGTTGAAGGATTCCAAGTTGAATAACATCTTTTGGGTACGAGAAGTGCACACACTAATTCATATATTGAATAAGGGAATGCTCAAAAATAACAGTGCAAAAACTCAGTATGAGTTATAGAAGGGAAGACCAACAAATTTCAAACATTTTAGAGTATTTGGAAGCAAGTGCTACATAAAAAGAGAAGATTACAAAGTTGGAAAATTTGATTCTCGAGTTGATAAAGGCATACTGGTTGGATACTCAAGAATAATAAATACATACAAGTGTTATAATATGAGACTCGACAAGATAGTGGAAAACATAAATGTAAAGATTGATGAGGGAGATGTGTGGAAGATCAAAGAATAAATCACAAATACTAAAGAGAAGGAAATAAAAGAAGAAGAAGAATAGCTAGAAGAACAACAACGAAAAGTAGAATAGGAAGTAAATGACCAACATGACTTTGTGATGCCATCCAGGACACCTAATCATCACGTTCAGAAGAATCATCCACCAGAAATGATTATTGGAGATAAAATAAAGCATGAATAGAAACCAGAGGAAGTAAAAGGTTTCATACACCAAAGCAGAGACACCTTGCACTACTGTTCACGATTGAACCCGACAACTTTGAGGAAGTCAGTAATGATGAAAATTGGTTCAAGGCCATGGAAGAAGAACTACATCAAATAGAGAATAATGATACATGGTAATTGGTGCCAAGACCAAAGAATAAAAATGCGATCGGTATGAAATGGGTGTTCATAAATAAACTAAACAAATATGGACACGTAATCAAAAACAAGGAAATATTGGTATGCAAAGGATACACTCAAGTTGAAGGAGTATATTTTGAAGAAATTTTTTCCCTTGTTTCTAGAATGGAAGAAATAATATTTATCTTGGCCTATGCATGGTCTGAGAGAATCAAGATATATCATGTGGACATAAAATAAACATTTCTAAATGGTGAATTAGAATAATAAGTATACATCGAACAACCAGAAGGGTTCCTACTGTCAGAAAAGGAAGATTATGTTTGCAGATTGAAGATATGGACTCAAGAAAGACCCTAGAGCCTAGTATTCAATATTGGACAGGTATTTGCAAGAAAAAGGATTCAAAAAGGTAACGCTGATAGCAATATCTATGTGAAGATTGATAGGATTAGCATACTCATCATTGAAGTATATGTTGATGACATTATTTTTAGAAGTGATGATGACATGATCAGTAAGAATTGTTCCCACAACAGGAAGAATGAGTTTGAAATGACACTACTTGGTGAATTAACAATCTTTTTTGGACTTCAGATATCTCAGATGGATGAAGGAATTTTCATTTCACAAACGAAGTACATCAAATAAATGTTGAATAAGTTTGGAATGGAAGATTGAAAACTAGTAAGTACTCCTATGGTGACCGGTTGCAAGTTAATAAAATACGATGAGTCTAAGGAATAAAATCAAAGAATATACATATCCATGATTGGTAGCCTACTCTATGTGATATCTTCAAGACCATATGTAATGCAAGCAGTCAGACAAGTTGCAATATTTCAATAAGCATCGAAGGAAACTCATGTTCTACTAGTAAAAAGGATCTTCAAATATCTTAAAGGAACAACATAGTTTGGATAGTGGTATCCAAAAGGGAATGAGATAACTATGGTCACCTACACAGATGCATATTGGGCAGGAAGCATTGATGATCAAAGAAGTACTAGCAGAGAAACCTTCTATTTGGGTGATTGTCTGGTATCCTAGTTAAGTAAAAATAATTCCTTAGTATCATTGCCTACAGTAGAATCAGAATACATTGCAGTAGCATCATGTTGTACTGAGGTTCTCCGGATGAAGAAAATGTTGCAAGATATACAAGTGAAGTATAATGAGCCCATTTCAATATTTTGTGACAACACCAATGCTATCAGTATCTCCAAGAATATTGTAATGCATCCCAAGACCCAACATATTTTGATCAAGTTTATTTTTCTACGGGAACAAGTTATAAAAAAAATATCAATTTAGAGTACATTGGGAAAAAGGAATAGATTGCAAACATCTTCACTAAACCTCTCCTAAGAGAGACATTTGAGTATCTTCGACATAAAATTGGAATAGTTTCTACTCCACAGTAATTTACACGTTTCTCACTCAGAATACAAGGAAAGAGAAATCATTTGTACAGAGACGATAAAGGAATATTAATATGAATGTTTTTCTATATGTCAGTTTACTTCATCAAGAAGCACCAATGGACAAAAGCATTGGAAGAGAGAAAGTTCAGAAGTGGATTGTTAGGGGGAGTTACCCATTTCCATTGATGTCAAAGGGGGAGAAAGAACAAAAGCATGCATACATGGGGAGCCTTGGTCGTAGGGGGAGTATGAGAGTTTCCATAAATGCCAAAGGGGGAGATTGTTGGAAAATTGATTGCCATTGATGTCAACTTTAGAGGAAGTCTAGAAGCCTCTAGAGGTATTGGGTATAATTGAAGAAGTATCCAAAGTGGTCCCCTTATGGCATAGCTTTAATAATGGCCCTCACAGAAAGACACTTTGAATAAGTCTACAAGAAACCTAGAGGTGTGGTCATGAGGCCTGAAGTTGAATAAGGAAAATGAGGTTGAATATTACTTCAAGTGTATAGAAAACTCTCATGGATGGACAGTCCTTGTTATGTTGTTTCCAATGGTAGGTGGTATTCCACGTGGTTCTTTACGGTTGATAAGTTATGGTATATTGAATTTGGAATCCCCAAATAATGGTTAAGAATCCCCTAAATGGTTGCAACAAGAATTTACAAGTCATTAATTAAAGGGTAAAGTGGTTGTAACAAGAAAGTACAGGTCGGCCCCAAAGTCAAGTAAAGGAGGTACTTGAAAAAGTATAAATACACATTAAGAACCTCTCATTTTCATCATTAAATCTTTTGATCTCTTAGTATATGTGTGGTATTAATTTCAAAGGGAAAATGAAGTGAAGGAGGGAGAAATTCCAAGGGAATATGAAGTCTCGTGATGATGTGTTCTAAGGTATGTTTTTAAAAGTTCATCTTACGTTTTTCACTATAACATTTTTTTCTAGAATGATTCAGATAGTGGAAATTGGAGATTATTGAGAATACATAGAAAGGTACATGTGGTAACAATTTCCTCTTCTGGGTCATTTTATTTTTGGAGATACACTCATAACTTCTTTATAGAGAATCCAAATTATGTGAGACCAATTGAATTGAAAATATCACAATTTTTAATATTGTGTGCAATAGTTTTAGAATCAGATATTAAATATTGAGCGTGTGGAATTTTGTAAAAGTTACCTCTCTAGAATAGGTCATAATTTCGAAAGTTCTACCACTTTCTCTATAACTTATGTTATGGGAAGTTGCAAACCTTGAAATTTTGTGGAGATGGAGGTAAGATATCATAGTAACTATGGTTAAAATTTAAAAAATTTTATTGCAACAAGTTCAGAGATATTCTCTTTGGAAGTCAGAGTTCCTTAACGGTCCTGAAATATATTTCAAACAAGTCAGCTTGGAATTTTTTCTATAACTTCTTTTCTGGGACTTTGTAGACTGTGAAATGTTTAGAGGTCTAACAATACATACAAAAGTACCTCATGTGGAAATTTTAGAATCATAAAATTAAAATTGAGCTCCTGGTGAATCTTACAAGTTTGCATATTTGAGGTTTGGTACATGATTGATGTAGATGTTATGGTACATGGTTGATACATGGTATGGTACATGGTATGATAATGGTTTTGGTATTAGGGTGAGTGGATATGGTTATGGTTGGTTGATTAGTGACAGAGATAGTGATAGGTTGGATGATCATTTGATCATGAGTTATAGGTTGATGTGATAGTGACAGTGGCAATGGAAGTGACAGTGAGAGGTTGATGTATCAGTGACAGTGGCAGTGACAGTGACAGTGATAGGTTGTTGATGTATCAGTGGCAGTGGCAGTTACAGTTTGATCAGTCGTAGTGACAGTGAGTCTACACTTATATTTTAGGGTGGCAGGATGGGGCAAGGAAAGGGGGTTGTAGCCTCCTTCTGGTTGGTGCAGGAGAACTCAAGTAGTTGGAGCTTCCTTTAGGTTGGTGCATGTAAATTAGGGGGTCGTAGCCTCCTTTTGGTTGGTTCCAGAGAAATTAGGAAGTTAGAGCTTCCTTCAGTTTGGTTCCTGTAAATCATGGGGTTTGTGCCTCCTTCTAGTTGGTGCTAGAGAATTTGGAAGTTGGTGATTCCTATGAATGTAATATTTGATATATAATAAAGTATTATGTGGTTTTCTCCCATTTGGGTTTCCATGTAAATTCTAGTGTACTATGTATCTGTGGTTATTTTTTATTCTTTGATATTGCTCATGATATATTTCTAATAAAGTTAATGATTACATGTTCTTATTAAAAGTGGTAAAATATTGCATAATATTGATTCACCCCCCCTCTCAGTATTCCAACATCTTGGTGCTTCACACATTCTGAATTGTGATCTTTTTTTCTAGCTGGAGGTGTTATGTTCATGAAGTTCTTCAACTCCCTCTTGATTTTTCTCATACCTAGTAGTAAGGGACCTTCTTGATGTCTCACCCCTTCTGAATTTTGATCTTCTGTCATGTTCATGTTGTTCTTCAATTTCTTCTTGACCATTGGTTCCACTTCTTACGTCATTTGCATAGATTCTAGAATTGTCTTCATCTTCATTATCCTTTTTATATGTTTCTATTGTCTTCAAACTATTTTCATATCCAATTCATGTCCTAACAGTAGGTGATCTCTATCTGCTGAGAATTTCATCCATCCTTTCAGTACTTTCTTCAAAATTATTCAACTTTTTTTTTTGTCAACATCAACTCTTTTCTTGTGTGATCCAATTATTATTTTAATTTCTCATAATCATCTACCTTCTCCTTCAATATGTTAATTGTATTTTCAAGTTCATGATTTTATTCTTCATAATTTGGAAATTCATTTTCAACTCTCCATTTTTGTTTTTGATCTTGATATTTTCTTGTTCAGTATGCTTCAATTTCTCAAGATTCTCATAATCTACTTGTTCACTTTCTATGATGTCTTTGTCTCCCCAAAGAGATTCAAATCTTGTTTCTTCATTAGACTCTTCTTAAGAATTGATTTCTTCTATTTTAGAATATTTTTTATCATCGTTTTGAGTTTATTTAGTTATGAAGAGAAATTCTCTTACATCCATTTCTTCTCCATCGCTTTCATCTAAAGAATTGGCGTCTTCCTTGGAGTAGAGGCTCTTTTTCTTGTGGGAGATTTTGTTTTCTTCAAAAGGACATTTCTTAGGATAGTGTCCTATTCTACCACAAACGAAGCATTTAAAAGGTAACTTGCCTTTGTATTTGTCAGTTCCCCTCTTGAGCTACAACCCCCTTTCCTTGCCCCTTTCTTCCACCCTTGAATATATAAGAAAGAAACAACCTTCACATAGAAATTATAGGTCCACGTGTAAAATCCAACAATCACATAAAAACATGGTTATGATGCCAAATATTCTTCAATACCAATCTGTTTCTCAGACATATGTTTTAATTATTCACTAGTTGTTCAATTATCAAAAAGCCTCACATGACATATACTGGGCAACCAATGGGACCTCACGTGACAGGGCTAGGACCACCCACAAGGTCCTTGTGGGACACTGTATGCTCAACTAGTGAGGGCCTAATCAAATAGGAGTTTTCAAAAACCCTCTTTGCACCTACAACTTTGACCTTCCTTGCACCTGCAGCTTCGAGTCCTCCTATGCCTTCGCTATCAAACTTGTGCTTAGATATGATTATATTGGATGATCATAATGAGTGGTTCTTCAATGTGTATTTATACCCTTCAATTAATTCATTTTCTTGACTTCGTGGATGACCTAACACTTCTTGTTTTCAATTCACATGGTCATATTCAAGAAGGCATATCTCCTCAACCATGAAGAGCCACATGGCATACCACCTATTGTTGGAAATGGCTCGATGAGCGTTATCAATCCATGGAGGTTCTACATGAATTTGCATTGTTATTCATGCTACTTTTCTTCAACCAATATACAGAGGTTCTGAAATTCTTCTAGGGTTGACATCAATGACAACCAATTTTCTAATATGCTTTACTCTACCAATTGTAACACGCCATCTTCTAACAACCAACCTAGGTCAATGGTATTACATCATGAATTGGATATATTTTATGAAACCCTATTAGTATGTGGTTGTTTAAAATGTAAAGGGCTAAAGGATAACCCTAGACGTGTCACATTGTCCCATTATATTAATGATTGAATGCGAAAATTTGATAGTCTAATACCTACCATTGTGGTCAAGAATTCAATAGGTGATATAGAAAATCCATGTACGAACACTTCCATATGATCCTTTTTTGAAAATTTGGAAACTAGATCAACTAAGTTTCATCCTAAATTGACCAACCCATCTCCTTATGTTGATTCAACAGAGAGTTCTAGTGATACAAAGTATGATATCAATACTACCCAAAACATGTTTACTAGGAGATCCAAAATGTTGTATGAGATGAGACAAAAAATGTCCAAGTACACACGAAAGTCAGTTTAAATGTTGGAAGATAGTGATGACTTCCCTCTTCCTATCTATCTACAAAGTAAATACCAAACCTATTACAACCGAGATTTGTATGGTGCTTGGTCATCTTTCATGCATATGTCCGATGTTGGAAACCAAATTCTATTTTTTTGGTAATAGTTATATGATTTCCAAGTCTAAATTAGATGTTGCAAATCTTGGTTTTTTTATCCTTTCACATGTATATGTTCCTCCCAAACAATCAATCCCGCTCATGCCATTTTTTGGTGCTCGTTATATTCGATATGATTACTTGAATATTGTTGAATACAAACATATCATTTTCATGTATAATATGTGCATGAATGGTTATGATTTTCGAAACTTTAACAGGAAAAATATGTTATATATCGATGTTTGTCCACAAACTCATGGGAACATTGCAGGGTTCGTAAATAGTTGTAGGTCCTCATTATTTAGTGAGTAATTATTCCTTTGAGGAACACTCCAATGAAAAATATTTCTTTATGAAGACAACCATATTGTTTGTTGTTCATGCAACACCTAGTTTTTCTCCTAATGATGAGTTGTTAATAATCTATAACTTTTGTAGACCACCAATTTCTCATAAAAAATTCCTTGCATTGGGTCTACTTTTAGATCTCCCCTTGGGGTGTAAGAAAAATATTATTGAGTAATTGTATTTTTTGGATTTTCAATGGAACTAATGTAAATGTATTTTTCAATTTGATATTTGATTTATAAATTGATTAATGTTATTCTCCCTTCTTTTTCCCTTCCCTGAAGGTTTCATGTTTATCTCTGGGAAAAAAAAATCAATGCTTATAATGAATGTTTGGTATAAAGTTTGAACATACTAAATGCATTGTGTTACCAATATTATCGATGTAATGTTCAACATTTTTACAATGAGGATTCTGACATCAAGCGACCTATCTACCATCTATCATTGCACCCCACTATGATATCAAATAAAGATAATTCTATTAAATGATAACATCTCATACATGAATCATACAAATTGTGGTTTAATCAACCACCTATTCAATTCCCACTATGTCCTGAGTCACCAATTCAAAATATCTGCAGTAACACTAGTTTCTCACATGTTGGGGATGAAAGAAATGATATGCAGGTGAAATTTTTTCCCATATACGTGAGCATATGGACATCAATTGTTCACTGAGGATGATAACTATGGACACATCACACAATATTGTGGAGTGGAGATCAAGTTTGAGCAATCTAGTCATGTTAGCCATCATGATATAAACCTAATAGAAGCGAAGTTATGTTCCATTGGAAATCTACAAGAGATTATGCAAGTGGACTTCTCATATTTTCAATGTGTTATTTGTAGTTGCAAGTGGTGGGACAACTTTGACTAGAGAAATGTGAAGGACAATCGTGATAGTGGGCTAATATGTATTAACTCTAAAAAATGTGGGTTGAAACTAAGGAGCCTTATGTTTTCCCAAAAGATGATCACCAAGTGTTTTTTTACCTGGATGTGTTGGATGGCGATTGGTGGTTCATACTGAGACATGATCCTAGATCAAAACATATGTTTGAGAAAAAAAATGTTATAATTCCAAGTGAGAAAGATAATCAGGGTGATGGCAATGAAGAGTGATATGTACATTTTATGTTTCGGCATTTATATTGTGGATATGCCATTTTATTATGGGTATCTATAATTGGCCAATTATGTTTTTCTTTCTTCCTTTTATAATGTTGGATATAAAAATTTAACAATAATTTACAACCATCATATTGAAAATACATTAAATAGTACAAACATGAAATGTGGTTTTGATATATTTTTATTGTCATGTTTATTTTTTATTATAGCAAATTTATGTTGTATTATATTAACATATTTTTATGTTAACTTTTGAATTACTAAGAATTAATTGAGATATCACAAATTTGATGGCCTATTCATATAATAAAATAGTAAATATTTATTTTAAAGTATATTTTATTTAAAAAAATTATGATATTAAGAAATCAAACCTTAAAGTTTTTATTGTTTGAAAAAATCAAAATTAAAATAAATATATACTTACTTTGATGGAACTTCTAAGAGAAATTCCAACAAAATAACTTCTTGCAACATCTATGAGTTGTGGAATCACACTTATGGTGTTGGTATTACCAACATGGATGGCATTCCCACCATTAACTAGTGCAACTATTATCACATTCACCTATTCCATTATGTCTTTAGTTTTCTAAACATATAAACTTATATTAATCATTCTTTTTAGATTCTCCTTGAAATAAGTGTCAATATAGGAAGGAAATAGAAATTCTAAAAGAGTCTTTTCTAGAGCCTATTCACAATTAAGGAAAATTTTAAGGATCTGTACTTATCTAAAAGTATAGAGACCTTAGCCAATTTCACTAATTCTTAAAATACTAATTATAAATTTTTTGTTGATATTCTTGTAAAAGTATTCCAATTTCTAAGTATTTATATAATTTTTAGAAAATATTAACAACTTTTAGAGTAAAATAATTTTATCCCATAGAATTTGGGTGAATAATTTAATATATATATATATATATATATATATATATATATATATCAAATTATTTTTAGGAAAAAATAGAAAATTAGACAAATCATGAAATTTAGCCTCTAAAGTTTTCCCTAACCATAATCCAACCCTAGAAAACTTGGATATAAATAATTTATGGTTAGGTTTTTTGTTGTTATATTATGTATTGGGTTTTCAATGATAAAGTAACAATACAACCTTATCAAGTGATAAAGAAGCATGGAGCTACAAGAATGAAGGCAGATATGCTTCCTCGATGTACATTTGGAACCCAAGGATTTGAAGGCAACATGAGGTTATGCAACACATGGTGGAAGATGAGAATTCAAAGGTGAGAGTATGGTGGAAAAATTGTTGGGATAGAAACAATAAAGAAAAAAGATTAATTAAAATTTTAATGGAGTTGAATGTAAATAGTAATACAACTGTAATACATGGTTAGGAATGTGTACCCCATTTTTGAAGTTTCACCATCAAACTCTAGATGTAGACCTGGGTGATAGGGGGGAGCATGCGATATTCTTGGATACCCTAAATTTGAGGGAGGTTTGGTCGTATTTGGCCATGGGAAACCCCAAGTCAAGTATAAATGGGGGAATGTCAGGTTAAACATGACTTGGTGAATGAGTCAATTTTTTTAGGTAAACAATAGTGGTTTCAAGCACATGGTCTAGTGGTTGATGAAGGAGCCTCGACTTGAATTATGTTCATTTCCTGTTTAAAATCTCCTGGCTCTCCAAATCTTGACCTATCTAACACCACGTTGAATTCCTTTAATGGACACATGTTTAAGCCTCATGGTATTATCACTGCATTACTCATTGAGTTAGGTGGCAAGATTTTATTCATTGAGGTTGAGGTGGTCAATGCTCCTTTGGAGTATAATTTTCTACTTAGGTGCACTTGGTTCTATGATATTATTGTTTCTGTATCATCAATATTTATGGTCCTACACTTTCCTCACCAAGGAAATATTGTCACGATCGATCAACTTGCGTTTTGTAATCCGGAACTTAGAACCAATGCGGGTTCCAATATACCCTTTGTCATTGATTCTCAAAATTATTACACGAGTGTTGGTGTGGGGATGTTCAAATACTCCTTTTTAATGGTAATATTTCCCCTTCCCCCACCACCTCCTGCTATGAATGTTTCTTCGATCAATATGATGTCTTGTTTTATCATTGGATCTTTTAGGTCTTTTGATCCATGGGTGGTTCCTTTTCCCAAGGAAGTTGAGTCTTATTGAGCTAACATGACACTCTCAATGGTTTATATTTCATTCACAGATATCTCATCAACGTTGGATGATACTGGTAAGAATCTTCATCCTCGTATGGATGTTTAAATCCCTACTCCAACACCTAGGTATCTTGTTATCTAGTGATTTTGTTTCTCAAACCTTTCCTGTGGCTTCGTTCCACTGAAACCCACTTGTGGTTTCCTCTTTCTTTCTTATTCTTGACTTAATATCTATATGGAATTCCTTCTCCACCTAACCAGTATCTCCTTGAATCACAGTCCTTTTTTATCCAATACTTTGATCAAAATTCTTTCTCTTCTCTATATCAACGTGTCAAGTAACTTCCTCCTTCACCCTAGCCTTTCTTTTTTAAGATTGATTTATGACCTAACCCAAATATCCAAAGTGATTGATGGTTGAGATTGCTTCTCACCTCACTTGAGATCAATGGATAACATTAAATCTTAATTACTTTTAGCATTTTCTTAAATAACTCATCTAAATAATAAAAGAACTTTACTTTAATAATTCTTTTAATTAAAGTAAAGTCTCAAGGTATAAGGCATTGGACGATTTCCACACGTCTAAACACAGACCTATGCAGAAATAATTATCCAATGTTACCAACATCAACAGTCCCTCTTAGTGAGTAAGGTATTATGTGCCACTCCAAGTTTGTCTCTAAAGAACACAAAATTCACTTTAACCAAGGGTTTTGTCAAAATATCTACAACCTGCTCATCTATGGAAATATACTGAAGATGTATTGCTCCCTCCTAGATCTTATCTTGAATGAAGTGGTATATGATATTTATATGCTTGGACTTGTCATGGAATATTGGATTCTCTGATAATTTGATACATCTCTGATTATTGCAGTATATCATTGTTGGCTCCAACTCCTGATCAAATAAACATGTAAGAAATTTGTGAAGCCAAATGGCTTCACAACTAGCCATACTCACTACCATATACTCTACCAATGTTGAACTAGGTGCCACAGAAGTCTACTTCATGTTGAACCATGTAATCATTGTTAATCCCAAGTTGAAGCAACACCTACAGGTGTTCTTTTTGTCTATTGCACTCCCTTCCCAATATGAGTACGAGTATCCCTGGAACTCCACTCCATATCCTCCAAGATACCGCAATCCATACTCCATTATACCTCTCAAGTATATAAACACATGTTTTGCTACTATCCAATGCACCTACTTCAACTCCACCATGAAATGACTCAAGGTGTTCACAACAAAAAATATATATGGCCTAGTATTGACCAAATACATCAAGGACCCTATCAACTACCTATATATCCTAAGATCTACCAAATCTGAATCTAAAGTGATCACCTTCTTCAAATTAGTAACCATAGGTGTAGCCATCGGTCTATAGTCCTCCATCTTGAATCTCCTCAATATATCAGTTGCATACTTCCCTTGACCAAGGATGATATCTCCCAATACAACCATACTTCTAACAACAAATAATGCATCAATCCAATGTCCTTCATCTCTAACTCACTAGTTGAATCTACTTTTCACCTTGCAAGAAGCTCCCCTACACCTTTGAGAAATAAATATTCTACGTGCAAAACCAAGATAAATCCCATACTCTCGATAAAGCCCATACTCTGTAAGTATCTTTCAATCCTGCAATACCATGCCTTGGGTGCATGTTTGAGTACATAGAAGGTTTTCTTAATCCTACACTCGTTAGACTCCTTTCTATGTACTTCAAATCCCTGAGGTTTCTCTATGTATACTTCTTCCTCAATGATCCCATTGAGGAAATTTATTTCACATCCATCCAATGTATCCTCCACCTGATAATTGAAACGATAGAAATAAAAGCTTGAATATAAGCATACCTAGAAACTGGAGAAAATGTTTCCTCATAGTCCACTCCCTCTTTCTAGGAGAACCCTCTCTCCACAAACCTCACCTTGGATTTCTTGATGCTACCATATATGTCATGCTTGATCTTTTAGAACCACCTAGAATTCACAACTGACTTCCCCTCCAATATCAAATATATGTCCCAAACATCATTCCTAATAATAGAGGTTTACTCCACTACCATAGCATCCCACCATACCTATTGATCTATCACCTCCTAAAAACTTGAAGGCTCAACATCAATGATGCTACTCATAAGCAACATATAGTTTGGAAACTTCCTTGGAGACCTACACTCTCTTACCACACTCCTAGGAGCCTCACCAACATCCATCAATGTCTGTAATATCCACCTGGGTCTCGTAACATGACTGAAAGGGGCCAACTCCTCCTCCCCACTTGAAGTATGAGATACTGACTAATGCTCATTCTTTGAAGCCTACTACTCCTTATCCTTTGTCATTGTTGATGACTCTTGATATCTCCTAGATGTCAAGTTCTCTTTAAAATTAACATATATGTTAAAAATTGTATTCCTTTTAACTAGAATGAAGAGTTTGTAAGCCTTTGAGGTATCTCTATACCCAAAAAACATACCATTCTATCCTAAAGGCTCCATCTTTGTCCTCTTCTACACAGGCACATGGATGTAGACTAGAAAACCAAATATCCTCAAATGTCCTATATCTGGCTTCACCCCTGAGAATGCCTTCTCCAGAGTCTTATATCTCAATATCCTATGAGGACTCTTTTTGTACACATACATTGTCATGTTAGATGCATTTACCCAAAGAAACATAGGAAACTTCTAGTTAGGTATCATATCCCTGGTAGAAATGATGATGGATCGATTCATTCTCTCCACAATCCCAATTTTTTTAGAGTTGTATGATATTGTTAGCTCCCTCTTGATCCCTACCTCCTTGCATAAATCCTTGAAGTCATTGGAGGTGTACTCTCTCCCATTATCCTAACTCAAGACCTTGATCTTATTCCCTATCTGATTCTCCACCTAAGCTCTAAACTTATGAAATTGAATGAAGACCTCATCCTTGGTATTCATAAAGAAGATCCAAGTTTTCCTATAAAATTAAACAATAAACATCACATAGTATGTTGATCCCTGTATTTATGCTATTGGCATTGGCCCACTCACATATAAATAGATAAGATCTAAGATCCCCTTGGACCTACTCTCATTTATCTAAAAATCATCCTTGGCATTCTTTCCAAGTTCAAACCATTTTCACACTCCTTATTGGTCAATAATGAACTCTATAAGACATGTAACAATCCCTCTCTAAATTAGAAACACTCGGTAGTGTATGTGTCCCAAGCGCTTATGCCATAATTCACATAGGTTGTCTCTATCATGTACCAAATATTGAACATGTTTTCCTTGCAACCTGTATAAAGTTCCCTCTCTAACCCCAACAACTACTTCTGTGTCTGAGATATATTTCTCTATACATATGACAACTTTCTCTCTCTTAAAAGTAACAGAAAAACCCATGTCCTCCATAGTTGAGACTAAGAGAAAATTTTTCTTCAAACTTGGTATGTAAAGCACATCATGGGCATCTAAAAAACCTCCTGACTCACGTTGGAATGAAACTATTACCTCTCCCTTCACTACAAACTTGGAATCATCACCAAGTTGCAAATGAACATCTAAGTCCCTCTCTGCCATACCACTAAATATCTCTCATGTTTTTTTCATAGGACAAGATGCACCATTGTCTAAGAACCAAGCACTCCTAGTAGTTGAGCTAGTATAAAGGAAAGAAACTAGTGAGAAATCCTTCTCAAAATGTGTTGCAAACTCATATAGTAGTGTCTCTGCTAATGTTTTTATCTACGAATTTTCTTTACCCTTCTTCTTCTCTGGAAACAGAGATGCATAATTTCCATTATTATGACATGATAACCACGTGATTTTACTCAATTCCTTCTTCTTCCATGGTTGTGATGATTCTCCATCATTGTTACCCTTCTTTCTAGAAATATTTCATTTTCCCTTCTTTGTACTACTGACAAGAGACAAGTTCTCATCACTACTTCCATGCTTGTTGATCTTAGACTTTTCCTGAGTATCTTCCTAGATGCAATCATACCAAAGTCTCTTTGAATCCAGAAGATGTTCCCAAGTGCAAACTCCCTTCAAAAATGGTTTCAAAGACATGGGAATATAATTCAATGCCACATTCACGAGCTCTGTGTCCTCTCTTTTTTCCCCTATGACTACAAGTTGATCATGCACCTGTGTCATCCTCATTAAATAGCTGGTAACATTTATAGATATAGACATTTGCACTGATCTATGTTTATTTCTTAATACCATCTTCCTATTCATGTTAGTGCTCTAAAATAAACCTACCAAGGAATCAAACATCTCTTTGGCCATATTCTTCTCAGGTAGGTGAGGAATTATATGATCCTTCATTGAATCCAATAGTACCCACTCAACTTTGATCTCCTTCTTATGGTGACCTTCCAAATCTGTAGGATCTGTCGATGGAGAAACTACTTTTTCCACTAACTCCCAAAGGTCACACTCCTTTAACACCAAAATCACTCTTTATTTACAATATAGGAAGTTGAATGCTCCATCCAATCTGTCTTCAACTCTTAGAGGTATTGATTCCATACCTTTAGACCGGACAAATTTCCCTGGAAATAACATGTTGTTGAAACTGCCCCTATACTGACCTGTATGAACTTGTATGTGCTTGTCACCACTAAAACCCATGTATGTATGTGTCTCTCCTTAATGAAACCTGCATATGTATGGACCTATTCTTACTACAACTCACGTATACATGACTTTCTCCAAAGACACTTGCATATGTATGCACCTACTCCTTCTTCAACATGCATACAACTCCGTAAAACTACAAAACCCTAGTTTTGCCTCAATACAAGTGTTTCACTGAAATTAGTCCTTCGATTTATGTTTGTTGGTTATTGATATACTAAGATTTACTACATATCTGATAGGTCTACTATGAAATTCTATGGATCTAAGATATGACTTCCTCTCGGAGCATGCACTTTGATACCATGTTCAAATCCCTACTTTGACACCTAGGTATATTGTTATCTAGTGATTTAATTATTGCAAATCAGATAAGTATCTCACAAAGAAAAAACACATTGTTGGAATATTCAACTCAAATAAAGATAGTGAAAGCAATACTCGAAACCAAATCATGCACACATAAACACCAATATTTTTTGGTAGATACCCCTGGAAAAAAACCTACAGGGAAAACCTATACTAAGATGTTTTTATATGATAAAATTAGGGCTCCCGTAATAGGCATAATGGCCCACTGAGAGAAATACAATTGAAAACAAACCTAGAAAAGTATACTCTGTTGTACGACCCAAATCTGGTATGCTTTAAATGTGTACACACCTTTCCTTAATAAAACCCGTGTATGCACTCATGTCTCCACTAAAACCCACATACACGACCTCGATGAATATATGAAAAAATATGTATGTCTTGACTTTTTCCTGTGGATTCACTCCATTGAAACCCACTTGTGATTGTTTTTGAAAAGTTAGTTGTCATTGTTGTCAACTCTAGAACAGGTCCAAGTAATGGGTGTATTCGAAGAAGTCTACAGAGAGATCCCCTTATGGTGTATCTCTAAGCATTTCCCTCACAAGAAGATGTTTTGAAGAAGTCTACAAGGATCCCTAGGAATATGGCCAAGCAGTTAAGTAGTTAAGAAGCTTTGACAATGTGGTCATCGAGCCTGAAGTTGATTGAAGAAGAAGACCAAGAAGGACATTGCAAATGCATGTTACACATCCATAGATTGATATTCCTCATCATTTGTTTTCCAATGGTAGGTGGTATGTCACGTGGTTCCTCACAGTTGAGGATATTTTCCCTCTTAAAGGTGAAGCCCTGAAAGAAAATGAAGAAGTCTCAGATCCAAGGACCAAAATTTACAAGTCAACCCTTAAAAAGTGTTGCAAAGAAGACATTACAAGTCAGCCCCATTGCAATGAATATTAAAATAAATATCAAGGATATTGTTGTTAAATTTGACCCCAATTGAATAATCATTAAAAATTAAATTAGATTTTATTTGGGTCAAGTCGGCCCTAAAAAGAGGGTGCCAGATCTAGTATAAATAAGGCACCTAGGAGTTCATTTCGAACATCAACTCAAGTGATTTTTTGTTGGAATACTAAGAGCAGGGGTGAATCAATATGAGCACAATTAGTAATTTTAATCACAATATAAAACCTACAATGAATATTATGAGCATTCAAAATATCATCAACACCATAAACATCACATAAACATAGTACACCAGAATTTTACGTGGAAACCCAATGCAGAAAAAAATCATGAAATACTTTTCTTATTGATCAAAGAGTACATTCATTGGAAGAAACAACTTCCTATTTCTCTAGATACAACTAGAAGGTGGCTCCAACCCCCTATTTATAGGTTGCAACCTGAAGAACGCTCCAACTCCCTAATTTATCTGGCTCTAACCGAAAGGAGGCTACAACTTCCTTTCATTTCCCCCCCAACCACCCTGAAATATAAATGTATACCAACCTATCACTACCTCTGTCATTGATAACTTGTTCCTGCTGATGTCTATGATATTTTTTTCGTTGCTACTGATATCAATATCTCATCAATACTTCAACCACACACACCTCATACCAATATCCACAAGAGAATTCTCCAAATCAAATGATTATGAATCATTAAGTCATACATTTTCTTGATATCTTCATAATACTCGCCCTAACACACACAAGAAAACATACCTTCCATCCTATAGTTGACCAGAGTTTTAGATCCCTGATCTTCATAAATTTTACTCATAGGTATATTATTGTGTGTACTGTCTGCTCGCAGGTATTTGTGCTTTTCCTCATTGTAGCTTGCAGATGTCCATGTTTTTCCTCCTAACACCCACGGATATACTCAAGGAATTCTTATATGAAACCCCTTGTTCGTTCTCTCGGCTCCTACAAACTTCTTACTTCACTAGACTTCTTTGTCTTTGTCTCACTACCTCAGATCTCCAAACTGTATTCTCATAAGTGAATACACAGAAGTGATTTGAAAATGACTCCTTTGTGTTTTAAAGAGAAATTTCTTAATGACATGCAACTTCCATGCAACTCATGATGTCATGAAACTATCATCTTCTATATACTACTCCTTTACTTCAACATTCAACTTTTTTCAAGGGTTGATATCAATGACAACCAATCTTCCAATATATAAACTTTCGATAATCAATCTTTTATGATAATTAATTAATCCCTGCAATAATGAATTAATATTTTTCAAAAATTAATTAATCCCTGCAATAATTAATTAATATTTTTCAACAATTAATTAATCCTTGCAATACAATCAATTAATTAATCCTTTCAATACAATTAACTAATTAATATTTCAACAATCTCCCCCGTTGGAATTGATGGAAACACTTAGACACAACAATGGCAACACTCATGCTCACATTGGCTCCCATCTCTTCATGTGTTGGCTCCCCTGTATTCATGCCTCTTCTATTCCATGCTTTTGTTTTTCTCTCCCCCTTTGACATCAATGGCGAAGGGTGTCTTCTCCTTGGGGATGATCCCCCTCTCAGTAAGCCTCTAATCTCTACTGATGTTTCTCTTCATGGTGCTTCCTCATGTACATCTCTGATAAAAAGAATTGAAAAAGAATTCAAATCTTTCAAAATGCATTCACTGTGGGGCTGAAAGTACTCCAATTGTATGTCTAAGATACTCAAAAGTCTCCCTCAGAAGAGGTTTGATGAAGATATCTACAATATTATCTTTTGTCCCAACATACTCTATCTTGATTTTCTTCTCTGTAACCTATTCCCGTAGAAAGTAAAACTTTATCATAATGTGTTTCTTCTTAGAATGCATCACTAGATTCTTAGATATACTTATAGCATTGGTATTATCATAGAATATCGAAATAGCATCGTCATATTCCATCTGTATGTCCTTCAAAGTTTACTTCGTCCAGAGAACCTGTGTACAACATGTTGTTGCTGCAATATACTATACTTTTGTTGTGGAAAATGATATTGAAGACTGTTTATTGCTCAACCAAGATACCATAAAATCACCGAAGTAGAAGGTTTCTCCACTTGTACTTCTTCTATCATCAACACTTCCTACCCAATATGCATCTGTGTATGCAACTAGAGATAGATCATTCTCTTTTGGATACCATAATCCATAGTCTTTTGTTCCTTTGATATATTTGAATATTCTCTATACTACCATAACATGTGTTTCCTTCATTGTTGATTGAAATCTTCCCACATGTCCAACTGCTTGCATCACATCTAGTCTTGATGTGGTCACATAGAGTAAATTGTCAATAATTGATATGTAGAGTCTCTGATTTACATCCTTGGATATATCATCTTTGATCAATTTGTAACTGGTATGCATGGGGGTACTTATGGGCTTGCAATCTACCATTCCAAACTTCTTTAGCATTTCTTTGATATACTTGGTCTGGGAGATGAAGATACTTGTATCTAGTTGACATATGTGGAGTACTGAAAAGAAAGACAACCCATCAAGTAATGACATTTCGAATTCATTCTACATGTCTTTAGAAAATTTATGAGACATCCTATCATCATTACTGCCAAAAATAATTCCATCAACATAAACTTCAATTATAGACAATTTATTTTGATTTACCTTTATGTAGAGATTGTTGTCTGCATTTCCTTTCCTAAACCCTTGTTGTTGTAGATACTTGTCCAATATTGAATACCATTATCTATGGGCTTCTTTTATTCCATACAATGTCTTCTTCAATTTGTAAACATAATCTTCCTTTTCTGACAGTATAAATCCTTTTGGTTGTTCGATGTAGACTTATTCTTCTAGTTATCCATTTAAGAAGGTGGATTTTACATCCATATGAAAGGAGGTGAAGCTCACATCTCAGAAGCGTAGAAGCGAGATGCTAACATAGAAGGTGCAGAGGATGGAAGATCCTTGATGATGAAGAAGGTTCTTTTGAAGCAAGAGCCAAAGGCCGAAAAAACAATCCAGAGGAACGATTTGTTTAGGACAGCCTGCAAAACAAAAGACAGAGTTTGCAAGGTGATAATTGACAGTGGGAGTACGAAAAATTTAGTATCCACGGAGATGGTGGAGAAGTTAGAGCTAGAGATGACTACACATTTGACACTGTATAAAATCTCCCAGTTGCAGAAAGGTAATCAAGTAATAGTTACTAAAAAATGCCTGGTTGGATTTAAAATAGGAGGATATAGGGATGAGATCCTATGTGATGTAATTCCTATGGATGTCTGTCATGTTTTTTTGGGAAGACCTTGTAAGTATGACATAAATGTTATTCATGATGGGAGGAGGAATACATACATATTAGATAAGAATGGTAGGGAACACATGTTGTTGCCAATTGAATAAAAGAAGGTGAAAGATGAAGCCAATGCGAGCATACTTCTCATGAGTGGGAAGGAACTCTTGAATGAAGTAAAGAGGGAACATGAGATGCAGTAATATATACTGAGGAAACCAAGGGTTATCCTTACCAGTACTTTGTTAGAGGATTTTCCTGGGGAAGTTCAGGAGATAATAGATAATTTTGTTGATATTGTAGTGGATGAGTTGCCAAACTCATTGCCACCTATCAAAAACATCAGTCATCATATTGACTTGATACCAGGAGAAATCCTACTGAATAAAGCATCATACAGGTTGATGCCTCAAGAGAATGAGGAAGTGAAAAGATAGGTTCAAGATCTGTTAGACAAAGGATTGGTCAGAGAAATCTTGAGTCCATGTGCAGTACCAACTGTATTAAGACCAAAGAAAGACGGAGGATGGAGAATGTGCATGAACTCAAGAGACATAAATAAGATCACCGTCAGGTATAGATTTCCATTTCCAAGGATGGATGACTTGATGTATTTCTTGAGTGGAGCCAAATATTTTTCAAAAACAGACTTGAAAAGTGGATATCACCAGATTAGGATGAGAGAAAGTTATGAGTGGAAAACAACATTCAAGACAAATGAGGGGTTATATGAATGGCTTGTTATGTCGTTTGGCTTAACAAATGCCCTAAGTACTTTTATGAGACTAATGAATAAGTTTTAAATGATTTCATTGGTAAGTTCGTGATTGTATATCTGGATGATATACTAGTGTTTAGAAAAACTAAGGAGGAACACTTGAGACATTTGACATTGGTGATGAGGAGGTTGTGCCAAGAGAAGTTGTTGATTAATATGAAAAAGTCCTCTTTCATGAAGTCAGAACTCATTCACTTGGGTTTTTTCATTTCTTCAAACGAGCTAAAGATGGATCCTGAAAAGGTGAGAGAAATCAGAGAATGGTCGTCACCAAATAATATCTTTGAGGTAAGAAGCTTTCATGGGTTAGCAAGTTTTTATCGAAAGTTCATCATAAATTTTAGTGGGATTAATGCTCAGATGATGGATACAGTGAAGAAAAGACACAAGTGTTTCAAATGGATAGAGGAGGCTGATAGGATCTTCAACATATTGAAGGAGAATATAACTAAACAATCGATTCTGATTTTTCCAGATTTTGGAAAGACATTTCAGGTGAGATGCGATGTGAGTGGAGTTGCAATTGGAGAGGTCTTAATCCAAGACAATAGATCTGTTGCATAATTCAGTGAGAAGATGAATGAATCCAAAAGGAAGTACTCCACATATGACAAAGAGTTATATGCCATAATCCAAACATTGAAGAAATGAAGACATTATCTTGTGCCGAAGGAGTTTGTTTTGTATAGATATAATCACGCTTTACAATTCATAACCAGATAGGAGAAGTTAAACAAGAAACATGCTAAGTGGATAGAGTTTATGAAAAATTTCACTTTTGTCATTAAACATATTTCTGGAAATGCTAATAAGGTTGTTGATGCATTGAGAAAGAGAATTTTTATTCTGTAGGAATTTCAAGTCCAGACATTGGGGTTTGATCACCTTAAGGAAATGTACCACAATGATCCAAAATTTGGAGAAGCATATGAAGCATGTGTGAATCATGTGCTCAAAGACAGAAGCCAGTGGGCCAAATATCTGATTTAGGATGGGTTGTTGTTAAAAGGATGCAATTTTTGCATACCAAGATGCTCAATGAGGTAGAATTTGTTGAAGGAAAAGCATAGTGGAGGTCTAGTCGAACACTTCATCCATGAAAAAACATTTTCCCAATTAAACGGTTCATATTATTGGCCGAGTGTGAGAGTGGAGGTGACGAAATTTGTGAACAATTATAATATTTTTCAGTATGCCAAGGGGAAGAAGTAGAACACTAGGTTGTATCATCCATTGCCTATTTTAGAAAGGCCTTGGCATGCAATAAGAATGGATTTTGTGTTGGGATTGCCAAGAACACAAAGAGGAAGTGATTCCATATTTGTGGTGGTGGACAGATTTTTGAAGATGGTTCACTTTATCCCGTGTCAAAATACTAGTGATGTAATGCATGTTGCAAATTTGTTTTTCAAAGACATTATGAGACTCCATGGATTTCCTAGGAGTATAGTTTCAGAAAGGGATACCAAAGTTGTTGGTCATTTATAGAGAACGTTGTGGAAAAATTTGGGGACGAAGCTATCTTTTAGTTCTGCATATCATCCACAAACAGATGGATAGACCGAAGTGGTGAATAGGAGCCTAGGATATTTGCTGAGGAGTTTGGTCACTGAACACCATACTCAGTGGGATCATATTCTAGCACAAGCTGAGTTTGCATATATTGACTCACTGAATATGAGCACTGGGAAGATTCCATTTCAAATCGTGTATGGAATGAATCCGAGAGGAGTTTTAGAGTTAAGGGATCTAAAACATAAAGAGTTTAGAAGTGCAGGAGCCGAAGATTTTGCTACAGAGATGCAGGAAATTCACAATCATATCAAGGAACAGTTGAAGAAGAGTAGCAGTGAATACAAACACAGAGATAATCAACAAAGAGGAAATCTTGAATTTGAATTTGGAGATCAAGTTCTAGCACATTTAAGGAAAGAAATATTCCTGAGGGGAACATATAATAAGATGAAATTGAAAAAGATAGGGCCATGTAAAATCTTGAGGAGATTTGGCAAGAATGCTTATGAATCAGAACTGCGAGAAGATGTGGGTATATCACCCATATTCAACGTTGCATACCTATATCTTTACAAGGAAGATCGAAATGAAGGGGATGAAGATCAAAGAAATATCTAGTGGGAGAAATAGATGCATGTAGCAGAGAAGTCGTAGATGGAAAGGATCATAGAACGGCGAGATGGTAAAGAGACCAGAAGGAATACGTATTTTGAATACTTGGTGAAGTGGAAAGGACAACCAGCAGAAGATGCCAACTAGGTTAATGAAGCAGAGATCCAGAAGCATGGAAGATTGGTGCAGGATCTCATGGCTAGGAGTCCATGAATTGTTCATCCAAGGGAGTATGATGCAAGAGCTTCGCCAGAAAATCAAAAGCGTGGAAGACAGATGGGTGCACTAGCGCACATTTTGAAATGTTTTGAATTTCAAACGATCATTGTATTAGTGTGATATATGAAAAATATTTTTGAGTTATGAACATATTTAATGACTAAAGACTGAACCATCACGTAAGATTGATGGGAGAATGTATTTTGATTTATGGATCAGATCACAATACAGATTTGGAGCTTGCACTCTTATCTGTCTGACTCGATATTTATTGTAATAAGTGTTAAGTAGTTGATATCATTCAATTCCATTTAATATAGTGTATAATAGTTGGAGGGAAGGCTCAAAGAGCACCTCTTTGTATAAAGCTTTGTAATATTTCCCAGTAGTGGTTGTTGATTTTTTTGTTGTTGCAGATAGAGGAGAACCGAGAAGTAGTTGAATCTATCTTGTATAGGTTAAGGAGTAGTGAATAACAGTATATGTATGTATACAAGTTTCAGTTGGATGAATATAATAGAGGAACATTGTCCCAAATGTGTGTTGATTATGTGTCTATCTGAATGAATGGTAGAGTTTCTGTTATTTTTCAATTCTCTGTTATTTCTGTTCTTGAATCCATGACTGCATTTTCTTTGTTGAATGTATGAGTTGTTGTGAGGAGTAGATAAGTTTCAGTCGTTTCTCTTCAGTGAGTGAGTGCAAGGTATGCATGGTGTCCGCAAGGAGTATGCGATCAAGTCTGTTTCAATTCGAAATCTCAGAAGAGATAGTGAAACTCATAAGTATGCGAGTAGTGCATCGGCGTCTGCAAGGAGTGCGAGATAGAGTTTTCAGACTCGAAATATCAGGAGGATTAGCGTGATTTTAGTCACACGAGACAAAAGTAGTTGGGAAAGAGTCACAAAGAGTGTGAATTTCATCCACAATGGAGTTAACTATAGAGGAGGAATCTATTGCAAGGTGCGCACAGATCGAAATCTTGACCAAGTGTCGAAGAAATTGTTCAGAGGAACAAAGGAAAATCAAAGAATGAAAGTTGAGGAGGGAGAGTGGCGAAAATATTCAAGAAGAGAAGTCCCTGGAGTCTTTACTGAAAGTCAGTGAATGTGAGATTCATTCCCATAATAAGGTGAACAATTCCAGACCGGTGGATCTGGTGAAGCTGTGTGGAAGATAGTTGTGGAGTGTTTCGGTGCTTTGGAGTTCGGCAAGTTTGAGGACTTGACGAAAGCAGAGTTGTGAAGTCTGAAGTTGCAACTCAATCTTGACCGTTGATCACAGGAGAGAACATGGAAATGGATTAGGTATTTTGGGAATTAGAAGATCGGAGGTTGTGGGCGGAAGGCCTGGAGTTTTGCAAAGTTGTGAATTTTGAACCATAGTGGGGCCAGCGAATGCAAGGAGACATGTGGAGGAAGTTAAAAACCTCAGAGAAGAACGTTTCGAGAAATATTGAGGGAAGGATTCAAGATATCCCCGAAGTTCAAACAAATAAGTGGTAACCCCACAGTTATAGCCATGGTCACTTGTGAAGGAAACCTGTGTGTGCGGGTAGAGTTGTAGCGGGTGCCCATGGGGACCCAAGGAGTCGTACTGACTCAGTGAATCTAAACGACCCTAGACCGGGAGGTCAAGCAAACCTTTGGAGGGAAGGGGGGATTTCTCCAAAGTGGTATTAGAGTGCAATACGTAATTGACTTTTGTAAGGAGAGGTATTAGAAGCGTCAGCACAATGTCGTCTAGAAGACATGTTGATCGGGTTGTATCCAATAGAGCTATGGAAAGAGAAATGAGAGAGTTGTGTGTGAGGCTGGATGCCATGGAAACAACACAAAGGAGAGTGCCTAATGTTGGATATGTCAGTGAGGAAGAAATAAAAAATTAATACGTAGAAGCTGAAGAAGTTGTGGTTAGGGATGAAGCAGAAGAACGCTTTCTGAAAGCGATTGTCAAATTGGGTGTCAGAGCAAAGATTGGCATCCCTATGTATGAAGGAAATTTAGATACAGAAGAATTGTTTGACAGGATACGAGCAATGGACAAGTATTTCAACTATGAGGATGTCGAAGAGGAGAAAAAGGTAATACATGTTGTCACTAGACTGAAGGGACATGAAACATTGTGGTGGGATGAACTACAGGCTGACGGGTGGAGAAAAGGAAAGAAAAAGATCAAGAGTTGGGATTTAATGGTAGACAAGCTTAAGGATAAATTCATGCCCAAGTATTACCAGATAAATATGTTCAAGAAGATGCAGAACCTGAGACAGAGAGGGTTGACTGTGAAAGAGTACACAAAAGAGTTCTACAAATTAAATATTAGAGTTGGATAGAGAGAGAGAGAGATGAAGAGAAAGTTTCCAGATAAATTAATGGCTTGAGGTATGATATCCAGTATGAAATCATTATGGAAACATTTAGGATAGTGGAAGACACATATCAAATGGTGCTAAAAGAAGAAGAGAAGTTCACTAGGAAGCAGATTCAACAAAACAGAGGATGAAGTTTGAACAAAGGTAAGGGAGTTGCCCAAGATAAAGAATAGAAGCCTAAGGATGAGGCGGAGAAACCACATAGTCACTCTGATAGAGGAGGAAGTTCCTGAGGAAGGTAGGGTGGTGGTAGAAGTTCTTTTCCTAGAGGCAGAGGAGGAGAAGTAAGGTGTTATGCCTGCGACAAGATAGGACATATGTCTTGGGATTGTCCCGAGAGAAATAAAGGAGGTGAAGCTCACATATCATAAGTGAAGAAAAAAAATGTTGAGACAGAAGGTATAGAGGATGGAATATCCTTGATGATGAAGAAGTTTCTTTTGAAGAAAGAGCCAGATGCTAAAAAACCAGTGCAAAGGAACAATTTTTTCATGACAACTTCCAAAATGAAAGACAAATTTTGAAAGGTGATAATTGACAGTGGGAGTATTGACAATTTAGTATCCACGGAGATGGTGGAGAATCTAGAGCTAGAAACGATGACACATATGACACCGTATAAAGTCTCTTGGTTGCAGAAAGGTCATCATGTAACGGTTACTAAACAATGTCTGGTTGAATTTAGAATAGGAGGATATAGGGATGAGATCCTATGTGATGTAATTCCTATGGATGTCTATCATGTTTTGTTGGGAAGACCCTGGAAGTATGATAGAAATGTTATTCATGATGGGAGGAGGAATACATACACCTTAGAGAAGAATGGTAGGGCACACATGTTGCTTCCAATTGAAGAAAATAAGGTGAAAGATGAAGCCAAGGTGAGCATACTTCTCATGAGTGGGAAGGAACTCCTTAATGAAGTAAAGAGGGAACATGAGATGTAGTTTTCTATAGTGAGGAAACCAAGGGTTATCCTTACCAGTACTTCGTTGGAGGATTTTCCTAAGGAAGTTCAGGAGATACTAGAGAATTTTTCTGATATTGTAGTGGATGAGTTGCCAAACTCATTGCCACCTATTAGAAGCATCAATCATCACATTGACTTGATACCAGGAGAAATACTTCCAAATAAAGAAACGTACAGGTTGACGCCTCAAGAGAATGAGGAAGTGAAAAGACGAGCTCAGGATCTGTTAGACAAAGGATTGGTCAGAGAAATCTTGAGTCCATGTGCAGTACCAATTGTATTAATCCCAAAGAAAGATGGAGGGTGGAGAATGTGCATGAAATCTAGAGACATAAAAAAATCACCATCAGGTACATATTTCCATTGGAAAGGATGGATGACTTGATGGATTTCTTGAGTGGAGCCAAATATTTTTCAAAAATAGACTTGAAAATTGGATATCACCAGATCAGGATGAGAGAAAGTGATGAGTGGAAAACAACATTCAATACAAATGAGGGGTTGTATGAATGGCTTGTTATGTTGTTTGGCTTAACAAATGCCTCGAGTACTTTTATGAGACTGATGAATGAAGTGTTAAAGGATTTCATTGGTAAGTTTGTGATTGTATATTTGGAAGATATATTGGTGTTTAGAAAAACTGAGGAACACTTGAGAAATATGACATTGGTGATGAGGAGGTTGCGGCAAGAGAAATTGTTGATTAATCTGAAAAATTCCTCTTTCATGAAGTCAGAACTCATTTACTTACTTTTTGTCATTTCTTCAAATGAGTTGAAGATGGATCCCGAAAAGGTGAGAGCAATCAGATAATGGTCATCACTAAAGAATATTTTTGAGGTAAGAAGCTTCCATGGGTTAGCAAGTTTTTATCGAAAGTTCATCATAAATTTTAGCGAGATTAGTGGTCAAATGATTGATACAGTGAAGAAAAGACACAAATATTTCAAATGGACAGAGGAGACTAAGAGGAGCTTCAACATATTGAAGGTGAAGATAATTGAACAATCGATTCTGGTTTTGATGGATTTCGGAAAGGCATTTCAGGTGAGATGCGATGCGAGTGGAGTTGCAATTGGAGAGGTATTAAGCCAAGACAATAGACCTATTGCATATTTTAGTGAGAATTTGAATGAATACAAAAGGGATTACTCCACATATGACAAAGAGTTCTATGCTATAATCCAAGAATTGAAGAAATGGAGACATTATCTCGTGCCGAAGGAGTTTGTTTTGTATAGCGATAATCACGCTTTACAATTCATAACCAAACAGGAGAATTTAAACCAGAAACATGCTAAGTGGATAGAGTTTATGAAAAATTTCACTTTTGTCATTAAACATATTTCTGGAAATGCTAATAAGGTTGTTGATGCATTGAGCAGGAGAATTTTTGTTCTCTGGGAATTTCAAGTCAAGACCTTGGGGTTTGATCACCTTAAGGAAATGTACCACAGTGATCCAAACTTTGGAGAAGCATATGAATCATGTGTGAATCATGTGATGAGAGATAGAATCCAGTGCGTTGAATATCTGATTCAGGACAGGTTGATGTTCAAAGGATTCCAATTGTGGATACCAAGATGCTCTGTTAAGCCCTAATATTGGCTCATTACCCCTTAATTGGGGCATATTAGATTAGTAATGCTATTTTATTTATGTCAGCTTTAGGCCATTAGTTGTAATTTAGATTAGTAATGTTATTTTAATTATGTCGGCTTTAGGCCA
>ML789506.1:237998-267191 GCA_009831015.1 Picea engelmannii | reverse complement strand
AAAAAAAAAAAAAAAAAATGATATATATAACGAAAACAACATAAAAATTACATATGTTTAACAAAAAAAAACTACAAAGGTGGAGACTTACCCATCTCCCCTCGCTCCTCACCAGGAGGTACTAGTATCTCAAGGTCTCTCGAGAAATCAATCCCAACATAGGGGTAATCCTCTATAACTGGGATCTATCGTGACAACCATGCAAATAAGTCATCATCGAAGGAATCATTGGTCCTTCCGCCACCCTGTCGCGACAATAATACTGCCCATCTACACACAGTAGGAAGAGAGGCCTAATGTTCTCGTACCACTACTCGAGGACTAAAACTCGGAACTCTCTCAAAAAAGAATGAACACAGAATGGTCCCGAACCCAAAGTTCCTATGTGTCTGCAAATGAGAATCTGTCAAATGCCTTTTCATACACTCAAGCAATGTGGTACTCCAATCAAAAACTTGTGCATTTAAGCACTGGACTACACAGTTTATCTATGCATGGGATACCTGATGTATATCTGCAGAACCTGTAATTCGCCCAATAAGCAATATTATCGCCTTTAGCGATAAGTTAGTCTTCTTTCTTATGGGCACATGCGTGATCGAGAAGTCTATATCATCTGCATAGTATAAACCTATCAATTCCACTATGTTATGCGGCCCCGAAGGAAAAGTCCGGAAGTTGACTAGTTCCATGCTCCTGGAGAGGCCAGTCAAAAAGTAAATGTCCTTGGTTGTGGGCACCAGTGAATGCCCCTCTAACATGAATGCCTTTGCATTCAGATGCCAGTAGTCAACCAAGGCATTCAGTAGCCTAGGTTGTGCCCGCATAAAAGGACATAGGAAAAACTTGAGTAACCCACATTGCATCAAAGTAGCCACAACATTGGGGTCTTCCCCGACTAACTCACTAACCTATTCATTCTCTCTTTCTCTCCAGTGGACATAAATCCTGCAAAACACAAAGGTTCAGGAGGGTTAACCCTTGGTTTTTAATCCTTTTTCATTCAATAAGGGGGTCCACGCGTGTTGTAATGGTGATAGTCACGTGTACATGCGTGCAGAGTTTACTCTGCATGAATGTACACGCGGCCTATCCTGAGACAACTCGCGTGGACCTAGGGTCAACCTTTTAAAGGTTGACGCCCCCCTAAAAAATGAAACCCAATGCAAAAATAAATACTTAAAATGCAAGATAAGAGAGTTTGTACTTACTTGGTCCAGACAAAAGTTTGTTTCATCCATTGTAGCTCCCAGAATCACTGCTTTTGACAAAGGGGGTCTTTTGGCTTCAGAGTCAATTTCCAAATCAGTAATGGTGATAACAAGCTGCCAACTTCTATTTATAGAATTTTTGGCCTCTTTTTGAAACTTTTTTGGCCTCCCTTATCATTTTCTTTATACCAAAAACCATTTAGAGTGATTCAAGAGTTGCATAGGAGGGATATGATCAGGTATTGGGACAATTTTTTGGATTTTTGGGTAATTTTCGACAGTCCGTGAAATTTTTTTTCTGAGGATCAACTTGAGCATATAGGTTAGGCTTCTACCCTAAATTTTGTATCTCGTTGTCTTTTTCCTTTTCCATAGGATCGATCCCATCAGGTTGTGACAAAGAACCATCATAGCTACTTTAGAAGTGTCATGACTTGGTGGTAGAGCTTACCAGAACATGGATGCCCTATGTAGATCCTAGTTGCATTATGGTATCTATGCTGTCTTCAATCACTATAGGCTCGGGAGTCCTTGTAGTTTTTCCTGATTACGAGTTCGAGCCTCATTTTCACGATTCATTTTATCTCTTGACCTCACCCTTAGGACTCCCAAAATATATAACGGGTCTTTTTTTAAGCCCTTTTTAGACCCTCTAAACATGAAAAGATTGTTGACCGATCTTGTGGCCTTTCACTCTCGTTAAACTGAAATTTGAAGTCACGTCTGTCCGACGGTAGTTTACCCCTTTTTCGGTCTGGACGGTCAACTGTACGAACAAAGGTATACTCTATGGAACTTCAGTTCTCTAGAAGAGTACTCTCAGGTATAATTTTATCCCTTTTTCGAGCCTGCGGGAATAAACTTACGAAGAAGGAACCCCCACAGAGTCCATAGTTAAGCTCTTTTCAGACTCCCTAAAATTGAAAAGATCTCTGAGTGACCTTATTATTTCACACTCATTAAATTGGTCCAGAAGAACATTCCTAACAGAGTCCATAGTTAATCTTTTTTCAGACTCCTTAAAAATGAAAAAATGGCCGAGTGATCTTGTTCTTGTCACACTCATTAAAATGGTTTTGAATAGACGTCTTGTTAGTGCTAGTTTACCCCTTTTTCAAACCGACTAGACTATCTTCAAAAAAGGTACCCCAATGGAGTCTCCTTTTATGATTTTTCAGACTCTCTAAATATGAAAAACCATCGAGCTTACCTTCTCTGGGATCGTTAAACTTACATTGAAGGACGTTACCATTGTGTGTTTTGTTAACTGCATTTGCATACCTTATATGTCAGCCTTGTATCACTTTGCTTCTGCGTCTTAACACCCTTGGCCCCTGGAGGATTTTTCCCGAGTATCATTATTCTGAGCATCAGTATTGTCCTTGCGCCTTGAACTTGTACGTTTGTAGTACTTGTTCCTCCATTGTAATGTAACATTCCTTTATTCTTTTTTCCAAAATTATTGAAAAAGACAAAAAAATCAAATATACCCCAAAAAGAGGAAGGGAAAAGTATTTTCTTTATTGGCAGCATAATGAGTCACCCTTGGATAAAGCACATCTATCCATTTGTTCGTCAAACTATGGGATGTACTACGACCTTAGGAAGTTGTTCTCGCTACATAGAGTTGTGTCCTCCTCCGTTTGGTTATTCTTCCAAACATATGGAGAGTTTGCATTGCCTCCTGCTTCGTAAACTTATGATTAATGCCATGCTGCCTAAGTCTCATCATATGTCGTGTTGTTGTCCAAGGGAAGTTTCTACTAATCTTGAGTCAGCCCCTCTGCAATTTGTCTCTTTCCCTCATACCCGACCATCCTGAATGTCCAATCAAGTCCTTGCTAGAAATCAATGAAGCCTTCAGTCTGATCATCAAGATTATCTAGTCCATGATCGATGAGCCATCGAAGACCTCTGGGTAGTGAAGTCGTACACTCATATTACACTCCTACCTTGAGTTTTGAAGATTTTGAAGTTGTTGCTCGAGCTCTGAAGATCTCATCTCCAGCCATCAGGCCGTATTAGCTTCTAGAAGATGGATACTCTATATGCATATCTTTTTGATTTCGAGATGTAGCTCCGCTGTGTATTGTTCGTGGATACACTTTATATAGTTATTTGACATGGATATACAGTTTATTTGATTGGTATCCATGATTCTATTTTATCTCGAGCATAGGTATGCCCACCTCAGTGAGACATTTGTTATTTTGTAGATGATGCCTCCCGGTTCCTGGTCTCTGGGTTCACTTGTTCGGCACATCAGTAAAGATTGGTAATGTATTTCAGCCATCAGATTCTCTTCTGACCTCACACATTAGGGGGCATCTGTTATAACCCTAATTTGCACCATACATGATTACTTGGCATCAAGCCATCTCATATCCCTTCTTTGCCAAAGCACTGCTGAACAACTCTTTAAAAAACCTCTTTTATAAAGGCCCACGTTCCCTTCTCCATTACTGAATGCATGTACATGCTATCTGACCTAAAATAGACCACATGGACTGACAAAATCATGAAAAAATGAAATTTTTCGACAAAACACATAGCTTGGGGTGAGTTAACTGAAACTCCTAGCCATGCATGGCCGAGGGTTCATCCAAATACCTAGATTCTTATAGCATATAAAAGAAGGGTTAGGGGTCCCATTTGGAAGAGGAGAATAAGAGTAAAGAAACTCTTCCCAATTGCATATTCCCATTGTCCCAACCCTTTAGCCATCCTTGTGCAAAGAGAGATACAAAGCAAAGAAGTTGGAGGACATTTGAAGAGGAGCCTAGGATCAGGATTCGCGGAGCAGTGGCTGGTCTCGACATTGTAAGTTGGTTCATTAAAGTTAATAATAAAGAAATGATTTTCCCATCCCATTATTTGAGTTCTTCATAGTTTAGTAAATATATGTTTGAATCTCTAACCCATTAGTCTATAGGTAAATGCATGTGTAGTTTGTTCCTTGTTTTGTATGCAGGTCAGCCTTGGGAGGAGAGCTACTAGCAAGCGATCAGGCATGAAGAAGGATCAACATCGAACATCTAGAAAAAGGTATGTTGGTATAACCATGTATTTGCTGAAAAGAAATGGGGATTAAGTATGGGGATGAAGGTATAAAGTAGGTTTCTTTTGGTCATATATGCATGCATAATATAACCCTATTTGCTAGTCCGTAGGGGGATTTCCCACCACAACACCCGGTTTCAAAGGTATCATCATCTCTCCCATAGGACCTTTGATACCTTTCATATCAGTGAACTTGGTCGGAAACAAGTCCGGATATTCATGCAACAACTCTGTAATCTTGTCAATGGTAGCAACATCCCAGTAATCTACAAAATTGGCAAGCCTTGGTGTCTCCTCTGTCCCAATATTGAATTTTTTAATCTTGATTGGCTAACCAATAAATGGTATCTCAAATCCCGGTCCTTCTACATCTCTTTGGCCTTCTGTTTCAGTGATGTTTACCTTCTTGGGATCACCATCGTTGGCATTTATGTTGTAGCAAATCTGCAATTTTTGGAGAGGCGCAGTCCATTCGTCCTCTTCTTGTTCCATAGAGAGGCTATATGCCTCTTCAAATACCTTCTGTCTCATATTCTATAATGCTTGGTATACTGAAGGATATTCACTTTAAATAAAAAAGGTGGTTACAAAATTCAGAATCATACCTTCCTAGTTTGCAGTGATGAGGCGCAGCTCCGCTTGAAGGTACCAGTTGATAGGGGTTGTGTCTAGTGTGTTAATGAATCTGTGCACCCATTGTTCTCATGGAATGTCACTCCAGGCCTATTCACAGCTCCACACATGGTCTTTTGGGAAGCTTCGATTTGTGTACCTTGCTTCGCATCCTTCTACTTGTGCTGAGAACTGCACTGTCATCAAAGTTTGGCATTGTACCCAGTCTGTAATATTTATTTTGTGGGTTCCCCACCATATTGCTGGTGTGGATTTTAGGGCCTCATTCATTTCCAATAGCCTTTGTTGTATTGGTACACTTGCTTCAAAGTATGATAGGAAGGCTTCCAAAGGGTTCAGACCATTAAATGTGGGTAAGTTACTCACTGTTATGCCGATCCAATGAACTTCTCTGGTTAATCTGGCACATCTTCTGGTAGATACTTCATACATATGGTTCTTCTAGTTCTCCAACACTTCTTTTGAATCTGATGAACATGCATTGTCTCTTCTCTAGCTAAGATTCCCATCGGCTGTAGGGTTGATGTAATCCTGCTGTCTGGATGTCAGTTTGTATATGTTTTCCATATTGTATGCGTGGTATTCTGAGGAATTCCATATTGATCAAATGCCTGAGGCATTCCATATTCTTTATTTTTGGCTGTATTTTTGATGAGGAACCTTGATTTTCTTTAAACTCTTGTCTTGCCTCCGCAAAGATTTGTCTTTCTTTCTTTGCATTGAAAGTTTGGGTCTTCTCTATAGCCTTCCTGATACTTGAGTCTTCTGCAATCTTTCCTTGAGTCATTCTATCCTCTCCTTGAGGATTTTTCCGAAGTCCTCGTCTTTCCTGCAACTTAGCTAGTAGCACAGGGCATGGTTGAACAAGCTGCAATAGCTGCATGTAGTGCAAGGATTCTAACAATCCCTTGCCAAGTGTCCTAGTTGCACGTAGTTGTAATAGATGATCTATCCTCGACCTCAACCCATTTCTCCTCCTCATCCTCGTCCTCTGTATCCATCATGAGGATTGAAATTTCCTCTTCCTGGGGAGTTATACTGCATAGTGTTTCCTTCTTGTTGTACTTCATCTTGGATCTTGTATATGTCCCTCGATCTTTCATGAATAAGGTCATATGCCCTACAATCCATATTTTCGTGCCCCACAGACTTACAAAATGTGAAATATAAATTTGTTGGAGTCTGAACATACTTCTGCATGTAATAGCACTTACCTGTGCGATGCCTATTTCTGCATACTTTGCACCAAGGAAGGTTGACTTGCTTTAAGGGGTTCAGTGCTCCTGAGGCCAAATATTCATGGCATAGAGGACAGTGTTCCTTATCATGGCCTTGTGATCTGCATATTACACACTAGATATCTTCTCTTTTGTCATTCCCCTTGTCCTTCTTCATATCCTCAACCTGCAAGGACAAACTAGTCAGCTGGCTCAAGATTTGGCTCATACCTGAGTTGAATTCTCCCATAGGGGTTGATTTAAGATTCATAGTGATTTCCAATGTTTCTACCTGTGAAGAAATATTCTTCTACATCAGGGGAACTCTTATGTGTGGTAAAAGGGAAGCGATGAACCATTCTTTATTCTGTTCATCTGGGATCTGAAAAGTTAATCGACCCGTCAAGGTCTTGAACTTTTGATCAAGCTCCCAAACAGGCTCGACTACTTTTTGCTTGATCTCCTTCAGTTCTGTAATACATTGAGACTCTGACTTAGGTTCTTGAACTCTGTGATCAATTCATTATTGATATTTCTCAGTGGCTTAGGCTGCGCAAGTCCTTAGAAAAGATTCATGTACCAGCTCAGTGAGCGATCCCTTAGGGTAGTGCCAAACTGGATCCTTTTAACAGCTTCATCGGTGACATTTTTAATATTCCATACGGATTCGCACAGGAACCAATGTTGATCAAGATCTTCAGATCCATATCCCCTAAAGATAGGGAGCCTCATCTCATCTGCCATAGATCTTCCTAGGTTTCCTATCTAAGTAGATGCTGAGCTACTAGTAACAGTACTCTGAGGACTCTGGTGATTCTGATTATTTTGATTACCTAGTGTTGTTGAAATAACAGGAGGATTAACAATACTTACTTCAATAGTTTGTGCAGTTCTTGAAGTTTCAGGCTCATCCTGGAAAGGTTCTTCGACTTCTCCTTCCTCTGTCCTAGCAGGTTATGAATGTTCTTCATCTGTTAGATCTGCCTCTTCTCCACTGTAGAAACCCTCTTCCTCATAGTTTTGTTTAAACAGTTTCTCAAGGTGAACCCCTCTGAATACTCTCCCACTGCGCGTATGTCCAACTTTTGTATCCCTGTCACTGTCTAAATTCTTGAACATTATCCTTTTTGGATCCAGCCAATCTATTGTATCTTCAATATGTTCTTCTCATGTAACAACATCTTGAGTCTCAACTTCAGAAATTGTAAAATTTTTCCTTTGGGTCCCTTAAAGAAATATCTTTCAGCTTGGTTGTATGACTCTACTCTATCAACAACAAACTCTGTGATGTACCCTCCAATGGTACTATCGAACCAGTGATCTACTGCTCATGATACAACATTATCAACTCTTTTTACCTTCTTGATCAACTTTGACGTCCAAACCACAAGAGGTCTAGATCTGATCTCGAACTAGGTATCTGCTAGTCTAGCCAACCACTTAGATAACTCCTGATGGATTCCTCCAAAGAAGATCTCATGAATGTTGGTAAAGATATATTTCTCCAACCAATCCTCTGTACTAAAATTAAGGTTCTTGTTTATGGATTCAACGAAGTCCATCTCTTGATCCTCTATCCACTTCTGAATCTCTGTCTTCGATGGGAACCACCTTAACATTCCCTCAAAAATATTCAGGTCCCGCCAACATAACCATTTGCTGGAACAGGGACAGACCTAAGGTTCACTCCAAGAGCGCACCAACAAGCCCTAGCTACTGGCCCTTTCGGCAACACCTTCGAAGTAGATGCAGTCTCACCCGAAGAAACTATGAGGGGGTTGTATCACAAAGATGTCTACAACCAGGGGAATATCAAGTGGATCTAATACAACAATAAGGAAACATTCATATATCCCTCACCAAGCTGGATCTACCTTGCATAGTTATAGATATGATCTAATTAAAACAATGCAAATAACAATATAATAGTGACAGGGATCAAAGCATCAATCACACACACAACACAAGATGTACATGGTTCACCCTCTCTCTAGGGATACGCCTACATAAATTTGCTTATGATTTATTAAGGTAAAACATACAGTTCTTGTCTGCGCTCTCAGCTAGCAGATATTCTTTCCTTTCCTCTCTTTCTCTCCCCCTCCTGCACACCCAGCTGTAGGACTTGACCTTCACACAGAGATGAAGATCTTACAATACCATAAGGATCTCTCACTTAGCACTTCTCTCTCTCAATACAATAATAACTCACCACAAAAATAGAGCTAGATCAACAACAATATCATACCAACCCAAATCACCCAACCCAACCTAGGCCCTTTAGACCTCTATTTATGCATTACAATCATTCATCGACAACCCTAGGATGAAACCTAGGTGCCAAAACCCTAGATACCAAAACCCTAGGTCAACTTGACCTGCTTTTTTCGGGCTTCGCTAGCCTGTCTTTCCTTCCTTCTCGCACGGTTCTCCAAAGAATCCAACAGTGTATTTTTCCACTTGTTGAGTTGTCCTCGATCCCTCTTCCTTGCTGATCTATTATCCTTGATCTCCTCATCCAATGACTTTCATTTCCGTACTTTGCTCCATATTTTCTGCTCTTTTGCTCACTTCGACCCATTGACAGTCACTGTGTCTTCCGCGAAGTTCTCTTTTCACCTTTTCTTCCTTGTTCTTCACTTCCTTCCATAACCAAGGGCCAACATGTTCATCAATGGATATATACTATAGTTTTACTTCTCCCTTCTAGACTCGGTCACAAATGTAATAGTACTTGATCTCAATGTGATTCGACCTATCATGGAACACCGAGTTCTCTAAAAGCTTCACACAACTTTGATTGTCACATAATATCACGGTCGAATTCGACACCTAATCAGAATAGTCCATAAATCAACTTGCATAGCCATACTGCTTCCATACAAGCATCACATACTGTAATGTACTCTGCCTCTACAGTGTTGAGTGCCACCGACTTCTATTTTCCTACTAATCCAAGATATCATGGATGATCCCAAACTAAAACAGGTACCAGAGGTACTCATTTTGTCATCTGCACTCCCTACCCAATCAAAGTCTATATATCCCTACAACATTACTTCTCCACTTGATAAGTATCTGAATCCATACTGAACTGTACCACATAGGTACCTCAACACATGCGTTTCAACAACCCAATGCAATTTCCTTGGTTCATTCATGAACTGAATCAAGGCGCTCATAGAAAAATATATATGTAGCTTGGTTTTCACCAAGTACATCAGGGACCCAACTATTTGTTTGTACATCGTAGGGTCCACCAAATTTGAGTCTGAAGCTGCCTCATTCTTCTTCTTCAAATTTGATATCATGGGTGTGGCCATGGACCTACAGTCCGTCATTCCATATCTATGAAAGATCACAACTGTGTACTTCCTTTGTCAGAGGAATTTATTGCCTTGCCTCTTCCACACCTCCAATCCCTTAAAGAATACTCAATCTCATGATAGGAACAATGGATAATACCAAAAATGACCAATTTGGGACTAGCTCCTCTGGAAGAGAATTTGCATGTACTGAGAGTAGCTCCTCCACTCTCTATGGAACTGATCCCTATGGAGCTCTACAACTTCTCCCTATGGGACTCATACTATGTCATCCAACTCTATTGGATCTATCATAATAGATGTGCTACAATGGGTCTAACTGGTTGTATCCACGATCATTGGAACTATATTTTTTATTTGGTATGATCCAATCTTGGAGGTATACTTCTCCTAAAGAATTTTTTTCTTTGAGAATCACGTCTGGTAATGTCTCTCCTTGAAATCATGTTGGAATATATTTCCATTCATGTATGCATTTTTGCATGAATTAATTGGCTCCCTCCGAGCCTTGCATAATACTCTAACTACGATCTAGTGCAATATCTCTACATGATATACAAGAGATGATGGGAAATGATGTTCCTTGACATATTCATGATCTTCTAACATACTTCTGACCATATTTCCTCAGTATCCAAGGATAGTCAGTGTACTGCCTTTATTTGACTAATTCATACTTCATAAGACTTGCTAGATATCATAAGTGTTTGTCCTCTTAGCTGGTATACATGTGTAACTCATGCAAACATGATTGACTTCAAAAGTCTTCAACTCATGTTTTACTTCTGGGCTCAAAGGAAAAATATTGTAAGCCTTTTGTAGTGTGAACAAAAAGGGCACCTGGGCACCCAACTCCACACCTTGTGATACATATCATACATGAGCATATCTGAGCTTTTATGATGCAAAACTTGATTGCTCCAGATCTTTTATTTTTTTTGTGTTTTCTAATAGTGGATGTATTAATTAAAATTTTACTGCAGATAAAGTTAAACCCATGGACTTGGGCCTTGATGAGGCTGCAATATTGCAAATAGAACAACACAACCTCGAAATAGAGCAACATGCTAGCTCCTTTTCTAGAACAGATAGAACACGAAAAGAAAGTAGATGTTAAAGATAGGGGAGATCGATGGACTCTACTTGTCAAATGTATCTGCATTCATCAATGTGACACCTTTTTTGGTGAGTAACCAAAACCCAAATATTTTCACTCAATTGTGCTTGTGCTTGACTATTCATATCATTGTATAGAAGAATCACAGTTCTATTGATGATCGTGCATTTGTATTTTACAGTGAGACTTGTAGAATAAAAGTTGGATGAAGTTTTAAGAGATCCATATTATATCCAATGACATGGGGAAATATACAATCTTTCACAACAATAATGTTTTGTGCAGTTCTTGATGTGCTAGTTGCACCTTATAAAGAGGATACTACATACTACCTTCTTTATCGTTTTTGCGTCAGGGTAAGCTCTACTGGATTTTCATTTTCCTCCATAGGTGTTAATTGAATTTCTATAGAAACCTATTTATCATGCTTTATTGAAGTAGTATTTCTATGGATATGTGCTTTGACAAGGAGACATCACAGAGGAGATGTTGATCATGAAGGCTATGTGTTGTTGGAAGAAGTTGAAAAATCCTGATAGCTTCATCCTTCAAGGGAAAGAGTATGGAGGTCCATGTTGATTTATTTTGTGCACCTTCTAAGACACTAGCTCTTTTGCTTCTTGTCTCATGATATTGCTTCACCTCCAACACTCATACGTTTCGAGACTCAGCCAACACCCATGGCTCTATCATGTATTTATTCAAGAAGAACACACTTTTACACATCCACAACTCTCCTCTTACGGATCTTATCGAAAAACAATGTACTACATACAAAAATTCACTAACAAACAATCTATTCTCATATTCTCATAGGTTTTCATTTCCATTCCATTTTTCTCTCATTTTCCTGGGCCCTCCCATGAGGGAGTCAAGCCCAGTCGAGCTCCGATTCCATGTTGATTTTTCATAAGAGATTATATTATATATTCGAATTATGTTATTACAATGATGAGTGTTTCATATATATAGAACATATGGTGACCATCCATGAAAGGATATGTCCCTTGTATAATAAATAACTACTTATTTATTATATATATTTGTACTAAACTAGTTTTCACTTTTTATTTTTCACATTATGAATACCAACCATAGTTACAATTTCGACAGAATCATCCTTGAAAATGATTTATAGTGAAAATGGAAGACCTTGTTGAATTTTGGTGTATTATAGAGATAAAACTTGTACAAAACACAATGCACTTAATATTTGATATCTGATTCAAAAAATTACACACAAGATACTACAAAATTTACTTCTTCCAATGCAATTTCTTTGACATAATTTGGATCCTCTTTGAAGAAGTTATGATTGTTTTACCCGAAAAACTTATTTGAGACTAGTTACAAGACTAGTAAAAAACCCTATCTTCCACATAGTGTATATCCAAACATACAATGACCTAGAAGATGAAACTTTTAACACAGGTACCTTGATATGTCTCCTCAACAACCTCCATGTTTTTCTATCTGAATCATTCTAGAATTTTTTTTATAGTGAAAATGGTAAGATTACCTTTAAATAACATACCTTAGAACACATCATCGCAAGACTTTATCTTCCCTTGTAATTTCACCCTTCTTAACTTCATATTCCCTCTAAAATTCTCCTCAGATCTCCTTGGTTACCTCAAATAAAAATCACATGATTTGATGTCACAAATGAACTCCTAGGTGCCTTATTTATACTATATATGGCACCCTCTTTTTAGGGCCGACTTGACCCAAATAAAATAAAATAAAATTTTTTAAGATTATTCCATTGGGGCTGACTTTACCAACAATATCCTTAATTTTTATTTTAATATTCATTGTAATGGGGACGACTTGTAACTTCTTTTTTGCAACACTTTTTAGGGGATGGCTTGTAACTTTTTGTCCTTAGATCCGAGGCTTCTTCATTTGATTTTGGGGCTTCATCTTTAAGAGGGAAAATATCCTCAACCATGAGGAACCATGTGATGTACCAGCTACCATTGGAAATGACATGATGAGGACTATCAATATATGAATGTTTTACACGCATTTGAAATTCCCTTCATGGTATTCTTCTTCAATCAACTTTGATCTCCATGACCACACCGTCGAGGCTTGTTATATACTTAACCACTTGGCTATATTTCTAGGGATTATTGCATACTTATTCAAAGAGTTTTCCCATGAGGGCCATGCTTAGAGATACACCATAAGGGGACCACTTTGGAGTATCTTCAAATACACCCATTACTTGGAATTCTTCTAGAGTTAACATCTAGGGTTGACATCAATGACAACTAACTTTCCAACAAGCTCCCCCTTTGGCATTGATGTCAACACTCATACCCCCCCTATGACATTGTTTCTGATCTTTCTCACCTCATGTTTCTCTCCCCCTTTTACATCAACGAAAAATGGTAACTTTCTTTGGGGTTTCTCCCCTTGTCTTCATGATTATGATATTTATTTTTCCATTTGATATCAATGTCAAAGAGTAAATCCCCCTGATAGTATACCTTATATGATATTTCTCTCCTTATTTTGTTCTTTCTCTTCCCTTTTGACACCAAGGGTAACTCCCTCTAATAATTTCTCTCCCCTTGTCTTCTTTTGCAATATTTCGTGTAGATGAATTTGGGGCTTCCTGTATATGCTTTCTTTCCTCTCTTCTGATGCTCTTTGTCCATTGGTGCTTCTTTTTACTCTAATATAATGACATGTATTAAAAGTATTCATGTTAATGTTTCTGCGTCACTTGAATTCAAGTCTTCATGTCTTGTCATCTTCCTAGAATTGACATCAATGACATAATCATAAAACAATATTATCTTTATAGTACAACTCTTGTTGATGGTTTATCTTTGTCTTGCTATGTCTTTCACTACTTTCCTTCCTAGTTGGTTTCACCTGTCAATACATTAATTCTAAGTCATATTCTTTATAATGAGTCCATATTCCTTTCTACAATTCCTTTCGAGCTCATGGTTTTTATCCACTATCATGTATCCTCTCTAGTTCATGTCAAGTATTCTCTTCTATACCTTCCAAATATCTCATGAAATCATCTCTGTCCATATTTCAAAAAACTATCCATGACTCTACTACTCAACTGCACACGATGATGAACCATATGTCACTTTATTACTTTGAAGACTTCTCCAAATCTATTTCAACTCATCACCATATATTCCTTCTTCTCAAGATAAATCAAATATGTCCACTAATATGTCATGAGAAATTTTGTACCTTTTCCATCAAATCATTTTGAATCCGCCTTCTGCAAAAAAACACTTCAGACTGCTTGTAAGATAGTTCTCTAAGCTGCAATAGATTCTACTTAGACTCCTCCTCTTCAACATTCATATTTACTGGGATTCTCCAAGCCAGATGACTTAGAAACATGGATGAAGATGCTTTGTTGTGGGGTCGTCATTCTGAACTATGACATGTTCCTCTTTTTCAGTAGATTCATCATGATCTTGCACTACTACAAATCCTAAGAGTATGATCTTTGAGAGTTCTTCATTCACCTTTTCTTCTTGATTTTGATTTCTTCTCCAAACCTTCTTGTATATGATATTAATGTTTTCCTTCATGGAAGACTTCATCATGCCTATACAATCACGAGCTATATATCCATAATTGTGGAATTTGTAACATTCAATACCATAGGGAGGCACATAATCATCTCTTCTTTGAACATTTATTCCATACGCTCTGTAATCCACATCTTTATGTCCAAAGTTATTACAATTAAAATAATAACCATAAAAGAAACTTTGATATCTTGAAGTAAATGAGCTTCTTTGCAATGTAGTCCTTAAGAATTCATGCCTTAGATGATCTTCTCTTCTGTTTTTTCCTTCATAATGATTGAATATTATTTGATGCCTAGAGGTAGAAGGTCTTATTGGGTATCCATTACTCTTTGAATATTGTTTATCATGATCCCTTCCTTTGAGAATATTTTCATAACTCTTAGCCTTCTCCTCATTCTTCCTTTCCAACAACCTATAACATTTTTCTTCAACTTTATCTACTGGATGTATGGGGCTTTCTCTCTCTTCGACATTTTTGTTGGGATCGGAATTTGCATATTATTTGCATGAGGCCTCACCAATGTATCCAAGACCTATAAAATGGTAACATGACCTTTAAATAACATACCTTAGAACACATCATCACAAGACTTCATCTTCCCTTGGAATTTTCCCTTGTTCACTCCATCTTCCCTTTGAAATTCGCCTCAGATCTCCTTGGTTACCTAAGATAAAAATGTTGAAAGATTAATTAATTAATTATTGAAAAATGTTAATTAATTATTGTAGGGATAGTTAATTATTGCAAGAATAATTAATTATTGTGGGGATTAATTAATTATCGAAAAATATTATTTAATTATTGCAAGGATTAATTAATTATCGAAAAACATTAATTGTCAAAAGTTTAGATATTGGAATATTAGTTGTCATTGATGTCAAACCTTAAACAAAGTTGCATGTTGAAGTAAAGGAGTAGTAAACAGAAAATAACATTTTCATGCCATCATGAGTTTCTTGGAAGTTGCATTTCATTAAGAAATTTATCTTTAAAACACATAGAAGATTCAATTTCAAATCACTTATGTGTATTGTATTCTAAGAATACAGGTTGGAGATCTGAGGCAGTGAGTCAAAGAAAAATAATTCTAGTGAAGTAAGAAGTTTGCAGGAGCCGAGAGTACGAATATGGGGTTACATACATGAATTCCTTTAGTATGTCCACAGGTTTCAGGAGTAAAAGAGAGGACATCCATAGGCTACAGTGAGGAAAATCATGGATACCTGTGAGCATACAGTACACACAGTCACAGACTTGTGAGGAAAATTTGTGAAGATCAGGGATCTAAAAATCAGGTCAGCTACATGATGGAAGGTATGTTTTCATGTGTGTGTTACAGTGAGTATTCTGAAGATATCAGGAACATGTATGAATTAATGATTCATAAGCATTTGATTTGGAGAATTCTCTTGTGGATATTGGTATGAGGTGTGTGCGGTTGAAGTCTTGATGAGATATTGATATCAGTAGGAGTGGCATAAATATTAGAGATAGAAACAAAAACAAGTTAGCAATGACAAAGATATTGACAGGTTGGTTTACCTTTATATTTCAGGGTGGTTGGATGGGGCAAGGAAAGGGTATTGTAGCCTCTTTTCGGTTGGAGCTAGATAAATTAGGGAGTTGGAGTGTCCTTCGAGTTGAATCCTATAAATAGAGGTTGGAGCCTTCTTCTAGTTGTAGATGGAGAAATAGGAAGTTGGTGCTTCCAATGAATGTACTCTTTGATCAATAAGAAAAACATGTTGTGGTTTTTTTCTACATTGGGTTTCAACGTAAAATTATGGTGTATTGTGTTTATGTGATGTTTATGGTGTTGATGATATTTTGAATGATCATAATATTCATTGGAGGTTTTAAATTTTTATTAAAAGTACTAATTGTGCTCATATTGATTCACTCCCCACCTTAGTATTCCAACAATTGGTATCAGAGCATGTCCTTCAAGAAGTAGTCTAACCATTGGAAGGAGATCATGGAATACACTAAGATTGGAGCACCACGGTTTGACAGTTAGAACTATACCTTCTTAAATAAAAGGATGATCGTTTTTTTATAGGCATAGGGATTTGATGTTTGACAATCAATAGTAAATGGGTATACAACACCAACCACTCCCAAAACCAACAGAGATGGAGAGAAACTCAACAAAAAACAAATCAAAGGCTAAAGGTACTATTCTAAGCAGTCTAGTTGATTCAATATTTGTCAAATTTATTCATCGTGATAGTGTAAAGGATGTTTGGGATAAACTCCAAAAGATTTATGAAGGAGATGCCAAGGTAAAGGGAGCTAAGATTCAAATTTTCTGAGCTATGTTTGAAAAATTGAAGATGAAGGAAGATGAAGACATTATGTAATGTCCCCGACCATCCATGCCGAGCCACTCTAAGTTAGATAATGCTTTCGTTCTCTCTACAGAACATACTGTAACATACCCAACAACCAACTGAGCTATGCCACATAATTTTTTTGAACTGCATGCAATTAAAGTATACACACATAAAACTCTCGCGGAAGCATTATATATAAAACATAGACATACAAATACATATGTAAATACACAGATTCACACTGAAATAACAATAGACATATACATGCAGCATATATAGGAATACCCATAAAAATAAACACAGTTATAACTGCATATATGATAACCCATAAAAATCAACACGTAAATAACAATGTAGCATGCAAATTTATCACACAATTGGCACTTATCTTTGTAAGAATGTCACCAACTACGTGCAAACCTTCCACAAACCTCCCAACCTTAGACCACAATGTTCATCACTCTCAACAGTGAGTCACCCCCGAGCTGGGACTAAACTCCACTCTGGTAAAGGGATTCCTAACCAGGCTAAAGGATCATAGACAACAGAAAAGACTCTGTATCAGGTGCCAACTCAAACTAAAAACCTACATTCCCGCATTCCCCACATGCCTGTCCCACCCAGGAAGTGTGCCCCTTCTCTGGTCAACAGTCCTTCGGCTGCCCCACTTCCTTTTCGGGCTTCAACAACAGGCCAGACATGAAGTCTCAAAGCATTGTAGTTGCAGTTCAACACCTTCAGTAAATCAATCCCCAACAATTCTCTCACCTAGAGAATTGCTCATGGGCCTGACAACTCGCCTCTTCAATATTACACGGGCTTGACAACCCGCTTTTTCAGTCCAGCTCCCAAGCTAACCAGATACACCGAAACAAAAATGGCTATGGATACGGGTTCAGGTACAGTGATGATGGTACGAAGGATATCTCAGTGGTGTGTGAATACTCATGGTGATTGACTGGATGACTGAATGATGGAAGGATTCATGGGAAGAATGATGGAAAAGATGGGAAAATGAAACTAAGTTCCAAAAATATGTATGCATGTCTCCAACTTGACACTTGTCATGTTGGGAGCTACTTTGGCCCACTTGTCCCCAACTTTAGAACTTAGGATAAAATAATTATCCATACTTTATGATTAAAGAAATATTAATATAATATTCCTTTTTGGATTAAGCTCCTAGATTATCCATTTTCCTTAACTTTTAGGCCCCTCCCTTTCCCTAACTAGTGGAGTTTAGTCCCCCATCTCTTTTATCATGGTCGATCTACGTGCAACGATGTATTTTATATTAATTTTGAGACATGTACAAAAATAGGCGCACTGGACTTTAACATATAGTCTCTCTGGCCTAATCAAAACATAAGAATCCTATCTTGTAATAACTAGCTCACCAGCCTATAAAACATAACATATACACAAAGGCTCACTAGCCTCACAATTGCGCACACTTAAGATGATGTGCGTGGTATCCTGGAATGTGCACACTTGATCATTTCACTGCGCAGTACATGCACACACTATACCATGAAAGGTGCATACACAATGATATCAAACAACTCACTAGCTTAAGTACATTTGCATTTACATTTACAACTGGGTTCAACCTAGGGATATTACACATTGGAGCCTACCTTATGTGAGTTGACGAAGTAGTTAACACTATTAAAGGATTGTGAGTAGAAGTTGATGAATCAATGGTTGTTCAAAAGGTATTGAGGTCTCTTCTTGTGAGATTTGATTCTAAAAGATCATCCCTAGAAGAAAGAGACTATCTTGATACATTGAGCATGGATGAGATACATGGAATATTTACAACCTATGAAATGAGAACATAATAGGAGAACCCAATAAAAAAAGAAAAAAATTTCAAGGAATCCAAGAAGACAAAGAAGAAGATCGAGAAAAATTCAAAACCAGGTTGTAGTTGTAGTGATGATTCAGATGAAGATGAAGAGATGGCTAGCTTCGTAAGAAAATTACATAAAGGAACCGAAAAGTATAAATGTATGCTTCCATTGAAATGTTTTAATTATGGTGGTATTGGTCATTTTTCTTCTAAATGCCATCATAGGAATAAAGACAACAATGAAGAGGATTTTTCTAAAAGGGAAAAGAAATATCAAAAGGGAAACAAGAGAAGAAACAAAAAGAAATTCTTCAAGAAAAGTTTCTACTCAAAGGAAAAAAGTTCCTCACCAGACAAGGAGAATAATGACAGTGGAAGTTATTTAGAAAGAGTAATATTCATGGAAGTATAAGATGATTTGGAGGAAGAAGGTGAATTTGACCTTAGAGCATAGCTAATCAGTGCATTAGAAGAAATCAGGAAGTAAATAAAGAAAAAAAAGTCACTCAAGGAAGAGTTAAAAATGAAAGAGGTATCTCAAAATCCCAACTCTGAAGATCAAGAGAAGATGATCATGAGTCTAAAAATTGAAATAGAAGAAGACAAAAGAATTGAGGAAATACTTGGAAGTCAGTTAGAAGAAAAGGAGAAAATTATTGGAAGCTTGGAAGAAGAGATAGTCTCTCTAAGGAAAGATCTTCAGAAGAAAGATAATAAGAAAAAGAAAAATAATATTGGATAAAATAATAAGTAGTCAAATACCATCTGATGATAGATCCATACTAGGATGCAATCAAGTACATAATGAGAAAGGATCAAGCTCCAAGACAACAAAAAAAGAAGCAGGAAAAAGTAGCTATGCAGAGATTGTCAAATATTATGTCAAGAAGGAAGAATGCATGCCCCCCAAGAAGAACATTTCAAAATTAAAGAAGACTTAAGAAGACAGATTCAAAAGGAGTGAATCGCAAAGAAGATAATCTATTCTCAGGTATCAAATATTTTTTATGGTCATTGTTTTCATTATGCTAATTTTGGACTTAAAGTTATAAACTGTGGGGCCTATGCCAAGAATCAAAGCAATTATGCATGATACTTGAATAATGGTTATCCCATAAGATATTATGAAGCATACATCATAATCAAAAACAATTTTGGTTCATTGAGAAATGAAGTAGAATGATACAAATGCAACAATTTTGGTCACATGGTGAAGAATTGTAGATTGAATATTCCACCCATGGAATAAAAGAAGAACATTAACAATCAGATGTCAGAACCACAAGAGTTATGGAAAACAAAGCAGAATCAATGATCTCTTTCTCTACAAGCCCAACACAGGAAAAATGATTGGTTTGTTGACATTGGTTGTTCAAAGCATATGACAATTTATAGGAACAAGTTTCTAATTATGAAGAAAGAAAAATATGGATCAAATTCATTTGGAAATAATCATTCAACTAAAATTACAGGTAGAGGCACAATTAAGATTGGAAGAAAAGATGTCGTGGAAAAACATGTTCTACTCGTTGAAGATATGAAGAACAATATATTGAGTGTAAGTCAAATGTGCAATAAAGAACACACACTTTAGTTCAACTCATAGAAATGTGAAATAAGGAAAGAAGGATCATGAAGGTTAGTGGCGACAACCATAAGGACTCCAAAAAACATATATGTTTTGAATGAAATTGGAAAGGAAAGATGTTGTTTAGGAAAGGAAAATGAAATTTGGCTTTGACACAGAAGAATGGGTCACATGCACTTAGAAAATCTTGTCAAAATCAATAGAAAGGAAGTTGTAAGAGAAATGTTTGAAATATCAAAGCCAACAAATACTCTATGTAAGAATTTTCTATAGGGAAAACAAACCTGGACCAAGTTCAAATCAAAGGAGTACTAAACAACAAAACCATTGGATATTGTACATAACGATCTATGTGGACCAACAAAGACAAAAGGATTAAATGGTGAACAATACTTCATGCTACTAATTGATGACTACACAAGAATGACTACAGTTTTCTTTCTTAAGAAGAAGTCAGAGGCATTTGAGCACTTCAAGATATACAAAGAGATGGTTGAAACATATACAAACTTGAAAATAAAATGTATGATATCAGAAAATGGTGGAGAGTTTACATGAAAAGAATTCATGGATTTTTGTGGCGAACATGGGATAAAAAGAAAATTCTCAGTAGCCGAGACACCTCAACAAAACAAAGTTGTTGAAATAAAGAACGTGTGATCCGGATTTTATGATCAGAATGAAATGAATAAAGATTATTAAAACATGATTGAAAGAGAATAACAAAGATACAGTAAAACTAATTTTCTATTCAATAAGGAAATAAGCTAAAAATGTAAAATGCAGCGGAAAACAAGCTTGCTGGAATGGTGGTGGCTTATCTCTGAGAACAGAGGTGATGGTTGCACTAATTTGCACAAAGATGATTAAAATGAGGCTCTGAAGGCCTTTTTAAAATAAATAGGAATTTCAAAAACCTTAGAAATCCAAAAGCCTAACCCTAGGAGATGAAGCGCCAAAAGTCATGTGGGCCTTGTTTGGGTAAGTTAGTACATCAACTTCCTAGGGTCGTAACTTTTGAATATGATCTCTATTTTAGGCACACAAAAGCCCGTTGGAAAGGTGTTGTCAAGGAGATTCATTTTGGGGGCTCAATAAGAGCCTTAATCCATAATTGAGAATATCAATCCTGAAAAACCTTCATTTAGGCCCTCAAAATGGCCTTGTAAGTTAAAAACTGCTAAAAATAATAAATTGCGAAAATTGCCAGAAAACTGTTTTGAGCGAGTTGGAAAAGGTGGGTGGCCACCAATATCCACCTAGATCAATCCTCCCTCATTAGGAAGAAATGGTCTCCATTGCATTTATTTCCCCCACCAGATGATGAAATTTCTCTGAATTTGGCCTCGGGTGAGCCACTTGCCTTGGTGTAGGAGATGCCTTGCATTAACGACTCAATAAAGATGGATTCTTTGTTGTTGAGTGCCCTTGATATGAATTTCTACAATATGATCACTAGATTATTGTTTCATGCAGTTAGGGTTGAGCTCTATTGGTTTCAATTGCTATGTTATCTCTGAGGTGTCTGATAATGGTGGGATATATGGCCGAAGGAGAGCCACGTTGAAGATTGGGTGCAGATCAAGGAAAGGGGGAATTTTGAGCTCAAAAGCATTGTCACCCAAAGCCTTTGTGATGGTGTATGACCAATAATGGAGTGGGTAAATATTTTGATGGGGCCCTATAAGGCATTCTTTCTGGAAGTGAAACCAAACTTTGTCTGCCACCTGAAACTTATGTGGCACCCGATGTTGATCATGGCGCTACTTGTACTTGGAATTAGACTTATGTAGAATATCTTGAACTTGTTGACAGATGTTCTGGATCTTCTCAATGAACCGGGTGGATTTGTCATCTTTTGGTGGAGCAGGGGACGAGTTGGATGAGGTGGTCACTAGGGGTAGTGCAACATCCATGGGGCCCAATGGTTGTAATCCCAACCCCACCTGAAAGGGGTTGTGGCCAGTTGAGCTATGTAGGGATCGGTTGTAGCTATGCTAGATACAAGGAAGATTCTCATCCCATGTGCAAGGATGTTTTTAATTGCACATGCACAGGATATGTACGTTCATCTGATTGACGACCTCAGTTTGGCCATCTATTTTGGGGTGGAAGGCAGTGGATTTGGTGAGCTTGGTATCTAGCAGTGACCAGAGGCTCGACTAGAATGTGCTAAGGAACCGACTGCCACAATCTGAGATAATGGTTTTTGGGATCCCAAAATGTACCCATACTCATTCAAGGAAGATCTTGGCAGTGGCTTCTGCTATGATGTTCTTGTTGCAGGCGGCTAGAATCACCATCTTGGAAAAGCGATCAAAAACCACAAAAACATAGTAATTTCCCCTCTTGGTGGACAAGAGGCCTAACATGTAGTCCATTGAGATGGATTCCCACGACTTGTCAAGAGTAGGCAGAGGGGTGTGTAGGCCCTATTTCTTAGTGGTTGGTGTGGCAATGGCATAGGTGGTGCAGGACCTGATATAGTTGATGAAATCCTGTCGAATTTTTAGCCAATAGAAATGTTTCTATAACACTTCCACTTTCTTTTTGATGCTAAAGTGTCCTACCACCCGACTATAGTGAGTTTCAAAAATCATCTTCACATGCTCGCTTGATGGAATGAAACGATGGCCTAGATGACACAACAACCCGCCTTGAAGATGGAAATTAGCGACCACTGAGTTGGCACCCAACATTTGGTAGGTGGTGGAGAAGTTAGGGTCTATCTTGTAGAGGTGGGGTCATACGTAGGTCTCGTGGCCGCAAGCATTTAGCACCATGGTGAGTGTCACGACTAGAGGTCGGCTTAGGAAATCAAAAAATCAGTTGGTACTTCTTGTTTTATACTTGATGTTGAGGTGGAAATGTTGTAAGTATGTGGATCACTTTTGATGGCGATCATTTTGCAATTTTCCTTGGGTCTGCATGAACTATAGTGGCTTGTGATCAGTGTGGATGACTGTCTCCTTCCCAATAATGTAATGTCTCCACTAGCGGTAGGCTTTCACAATGGAGTACATTTATTTGTCATAAGTAGGGTACTTATGGACAACATCTGAGAGTGTCTCACTATGATATGCCACAGGGTGTCTGTGTTGAGTGAGAACGACACCCACAACATAGTCTGAAGCATATGTCTCGATCTCCAAGGGATGTTGCAGGTCTAGTAATGAAAGTACTGGGGATGTGCACAAATTCTTCTTCAATTCATCGAAGGCTTGTTTTTGGGAAAGGCCCCACACAAATTTTTCCTTATTTCCAGCCCTGGTTACTTGGCTGAGGGCCCATGCAATATGAGAGAATCCCAACACAAACCTATGATAGAAATTGGCGAGGTCCAAGAAGATCAGAAGTTTAGTGAGTTTGGTTGGGGATGGCCATTCACGAATGACCTGGATCTTTTATGGATCCACATGCAAACCATGTCGATCAATGATGTAGCCTAAGTAATGGACCATGTCTATGCCGAAATAGCATTTTTCCAATTTTGTATATAGTTTGTGCTACCGCAGGGTGTGCAAAACCTGTTGAATATGATGCAAGTGTTCCACACAAGTCTTGTTGTAGATGACGATGTCATCCAGATACACCATTACAAAATTATTGGTGAAATTTCGTAGGATATCATCCATCATCCTCATAAACGTTGTTGGAATATTTTTCAAACCAAATGGCATGACCATCCATTCAAAAATACCTTCTTTTGACTTGAAGGTGATCTTCCATACATATGTCTATTCAATTGGGACATGGTTATAGCCATAATTCAGATCAATCTTATAGAATTATTTGTCCCCCATGAGATGATCAAGGAGATCGTCGATTCAAGGAATCGGGTACCAGTTTCAGACTATGATTTTATTCAGAGCCCAGTAATCAATTCAGATTCTCCAGGTCCCATCTTTCTTCTACACTAGCACGATTGGGCTCCCACAAGGTGATGAGATGGGATGTATGTGCCCCTTGTGGAGTAGTTCTTGGATCTGCCTCTTGATCTCCTCATTTTCTAACTAAGAGCAGAGGTAGATTGACCCATTAGGTAGCGGTGCGCCTGGGGTCCGATCGATGGGATGCTTGACCTGGCAATGCAAAGTTACCTCGGTGGGAGAGGAGAAGATATCTGAGTATTCTTCCACGAACTTATCCAATTGCTTATGTTGTGTAGAGAGATCGAACACAAATAACCTAGATGTGGCTGCGATATTTCTCTCACTCTGACAGAGAATCACGAAGAAGAAAAATTTCCCAGTCTGAGCGATGACCTTCCTTCATTTCTTGGAAGAGATCAAGGAAAAAGAACTAGGATGGACTGCCTCAGGTATCCTGTACAATTTCATGTTCAAAGTAATAATAACACTACGAGGCCTAGAATCATATACAACATTACGTTTCCATAAATAAGGTTGGCCCAAAAGAACATTAGAAACTTTGAGAGGAGAAACATTACAAATTAACTTGTCTTTGAAGGGCTTGATGCCATATGACATTCTACACTGTTGGCTGATGTGAAGATTGCTTCGTTGGCAAAGCCATCCAATGGTGTAGGGTTGTGGGTGTGGTGTTTTTGGTAGGTCCAACCTCTTGAAAACCTCATCTAAGATGAGGTTCTTTTGGCTACTGCTATCAATTATGAAGTGCAATGGGGTGCCTTTTACCCACATCTATGAATGGAAGAGGCGCTCGCCTTCTTCTGGCTCATCTGGTTCACCAGGATGGATCTTGGTGGTAGCAACAGTGGCACTGGGTTTCACATCAATAATCCATCTTCCCCTTTCCGGTTCTGACTCTAATTCATAACCCACATCTGATTCAGAGGCTTTCACTTTGGCCACCAATGACTTCTTTGAGTGGCAGTCAACGGTGTTATGCCAAGGGATCTTATGGAAGTCACACCACTTCCCGATATCTTTCTTTGTCTTTCCGATGTCCTTCTTTGATTGTGGCTTGGATTGGTTGTCCTCATACTGTCCATCTTTTCTCTATCCTTCATTCTGTGGGTTGGGGCCACCCCTTCCTGGATTTTGCAGTGAGGGGTTCCCAGGCCCAAATTGTCGCATCTTTTGTTTTATCTTCTATTTGATTTTGACGGCATATCGGTAGGCCGCGCCCAAGGACGCGATTTCCATAAATTCCATTTCAATATGGATGTATCTATGTAGAGAAACATGATACTTGAGCACCATATGGCACTCTGAATCTTTGATACCCAGCTTGGTGCGCAAGGTATGGAAGATATTTGTGAACTTAGGGCACTGCTTGGTCTCTTTCTTGCTGCAATGCGGTCCATTTTTTATACAAGTAGTCATAACTTCCGACATGGTAGTATTGTTCCTTAATAACCTCCCTGAAGTATTCCTAGGTGGCCACGACTATAAATAATGAAGTTTTCTCTATTGCCTTTTGCTCATAGAAAGTTTCCCACCAATCTTTGACATGGGGAACAAATTTGAGGAGTGAAAAAGTAATATTTTTTCTATTCGAAAATTTATGGATAGAAAAATACCCTTCTATTAGATTCAACCACTTGTCTACAACATTTGTATCTATCTGAACTTAAAATATAGGAATATCGAAGTTGATTTTTACCTTGAAGGAGGTAGCGCCTTCGCTCGAGGAAGATGCATCTCCTGTTGGTATCCGTCGAAGGATTTGCACGAAACTATCCATAATCTTGTTCCTCTGTTGCATGAGGGATTCCTCAAGCAACATTTTGAAAGGATCTCCTTTCCCGTCATATTTATTTTCTCCTGCCATGAGAGGTCGCTTGAGCGTGTGAGAGATTTTTTCCTCAAGAGAAACAATCTCAAGACCCAATTCTTTGTATCTAGACCTTGTTGGGGACATGCATTAAGATGACAAGGAGAAGACCGCTCTGATACCATTGATATAGATTTTATGAGAAGAACGAAATGAATAAATATTATTAAAATATGCTTAACAAAAAATAATAGAGATACAGTAAAATTGGTTTTCTATTCAATAAGGAAATAAGTTGAAACTATAAAATCCAGCGGAAAACAAGCTTGTTGGAATGGTGGCATATTATCTCTGAGAAGAGATGTGACAACTGTGCTCATTTGCAAGTATATGATTAAAATGAGGCTCTAAAGGCCTTCTTACAATAAATAGGAATGTCAAAAACCCTAGACATCCAAAAACCTAATTGGTGCAAACCCCCCTTCCCTCCAAAGGGATGATCAACCTCCAGGTCTAGGATTGTTTAGATTCACTGAATCAGAACGACTCCTTGGGTCCCCATGGGCACCCTGTACAACTTTACCCACACACACAGGTTTCCTCTACAAGTGACCACGACTATAACCATGGGGTTACTGCTTAGCAGTTCAGACTTCGGGGATATCCCAAATCCTTCCCTCAATCTTTCTCGAAATTCTCTTCTCCAAGGTTCTGAACTTCTGCCACACATCTCCTTGGATTCACTGACCCCACTATGGTTCAGACTTCATGACTTCATGAAACTCCAGGCCTTCCACCCACAACCTCTGGTCTTCCAATTCCCGAACTCTGTAATCCATTGCCACGTGCTCTCCTATGATCAACAATCAAGATTGAATCATGACTTCGGACTTCGTGACTCTACTTTTGTTAAGTCCTCAAACTTTAATAACTCCAAAGTACCAAAACACTCCACAAATATCTTCTGTGTAGCTTCACCAGGTCCACCGGTCTGGAATTGTTCACCTTCTTCTGGGAACAAATCTCACATTCACTGACTTTCAGTGAAGACTCTAGGGACATCTCTCCTTGAATATTTCTGCCTCTCTCCCTCCTGAGATTTCCTTCTTCAATTTTCCTTTGTTTGTCTGAACAATTTCTTCGACACTTAGTCGAGATTTCGATCTATGCACACCTTGCAAAAGATTCCTCTTCTACAGTCAACTCCACTATGGATGAACTTTGCACTCCTTGTGGCTGTTTTCCAATTGCTTTTGTCTCCCATGACTGAAATCACGCTAATCCTTTTGAGCTTTTGATTCTGAAAAATATATCTCACACTCCTTGCAGACGCCTATGCACTCCTCACATACATATGAGTTTCACTATCTCTTCTAAGATTTCGAATCTAAACAGACTCGGTTGCACATTCCTTGCATACACCATGCACACATTGCACTCACTCACTGAAGAGAAATGATTGAAACTTATCTACTCCTCACAACGACTCATAAATTCAACAAAATAAATGCAGTCATGGATTCAAGAACATAAATAACAGAGAATTGAAAAATAACAGAAACTCTACCATTCATTTAGATAGACACATAATCAACACACATTTGGGACAATGTTCCTCTGTTATATTCATCCAACTGAAACTTGTATACATGCATATATTTTTATTCACTACTCCTTAACCTATATAAGATAGATTCAACTATTGCTCAGTTTTCCTATATCCGTAGCAACCAAAAGATCAACAACCACTATTGGGAAATAATAAAAATATTTATACAAAGAGGTTCTCTTCGAGCCTTCCCTCCAACTATTCTACACTATCTTAAATGGAATTGAATGTTATCAACTACTTAACACTTATTACAATAAATATCGAGTCAGACAGATAACAACGCAAGATCCAAATCTGTACTATGATTCGATCCATAAACCAAAATAAATTCCCCCATCAATCTTACATGATGGTTCAACCATTAGTCATTAAAACATTGATCGTTTGAAATTCAAAACATTTCAAAATGTGCGCTAGTGCTCCCAACTGTCTTCCATGCTTGTGCTTTTCTGGCGATGCTCCTTCATCATACTCCCTTGGCTGAAAAATTCATGGAATCATGTTCATGAGCTCCTGCATTGATCTTCCATGCTTTTGGATCTCTACTTCATTAGCTCAGCTGGGATCTTCTGCTCGTCGTCCTTTCCACTTCACCAAGTATTCAAAATATGTCTTCCTTCTAGTCTTTTTACCAACTCGTCGTTCTATGATCCTTTCCATGTGCGTCTTCTCTGCTACAGACATATGTTTCTCCCACTGGATATTTCTTTGATCTTCATCCCCTTCATTTCCATATTCCCTGTAAATATATAGGTTTGCAATGTTGAATATGGGTGATATACCCACATCTTCTGGTAGTTCTAATTCATAATCATTCTCACCAAATCTCCTCAAGCTTTTACATGACCCTATCTTTTTCAATTTTAGCTTATTATATGTTCCCCTCAGGAATATTTCTTTCCTTAAATGTGCTATAACCTGATCTCCAACTTCAAATTCAATCTTTCTCATGTGTTTATCAACTCTGCATTTGTATTCATCGTTGCTCTTCTTCATTTGTTCCTTGATCTGATTGTGAAGTTCCTGCATCTCTGCAACAAAATCTTCGGCTCCCACACTTCTAAACTCATTATGTTTTATATCCTTTAACTCTGAAATGCCTCTCTAATTCATTCCATACACGATTTGAAATAGAATCTTCCCAATGCTCCTATTCACTGAGTCATTATATGAAAACTCGGCTTGTGCTAGAATCTGATCCCATTGACTATGGTGCTCAGTGACCAAACTCCTCAGCAAATCTCCTAGGATCCTATTCACCACTTCAGTCTGTCCATCTATCTATGGATGATATGAAGAACTAAAAGATAGCTCTGTCCCCAAATTTTTCCACAATGTTCTCTGGAAATGACCAAAAAATTTGGTATCCCTATCTGAAACTATACTCCTAGGAAATCCATGGAGTCTCACAATGTCTTTTAAAAACATTTCGCAACATGCGTTGCATCACTGGTATTTTGACATGGGATAAAGTGTGACATCTTCAAAAATATGTCCACCACCACAAATATGGAATCACTTCCTCTTTGTGTTCTTGGCAATCCCAACAAAAAAACAATTCTTATTTCATCCTAGGGCCTTTTTGGAATAGGAAATGGCTGATACAACCCAGTGTTCTTCTTCTTCCCCTTGGCATACTGACAAATCTTACAATTGTTCACAAATTTCTTCACCTCCGCTCTCATACCCGGTCAATAATATGAACCATTTAATTGAGCAATTTTTTTGTCATGGCCAAAGTGTCCGGCTAGACCTCCACTATGTTTTTCCTTCAACAAATTCTCCCTCATCGAGCATGCTAAGAACCAAACATCAATATAGAATAGAAAAACCTCAGGAAAATTACTCAACGCCTTGAAAAAGAGATAATTTCAGATAATAAGCCTCTTCGAGGGGGAAACCTCCTTTTACCCCACTTAAATGTTCAAGTACAAGATGATTCAAAATGAAAATGTCTCCTTGGTA
>ML789506.1:214380-234211 GCA_009831015.1 Picea engelmannii | reverse complement strand
TCTTTCTCCATTGTGTATCTTTGGATTTCATCAATCAGACCAGCTTATATATTGGTGATATTGGTCCATTTTCATTTGTTTTTATTTTTGTTCCTATGCTCATAGTTTCATTTAGTTTTTGTTTAATTCTTGTTAATAGCTTTTTTGTTTTCTTTCTAACCTTTTACCATACAGCTGTCATGACTAGCAGAGCCCAACTAGGCATGTAAGCACTCACTTTTTTCTCATCAAACGACGAAAAGAGTGCAAACAGTCCTAATAAAAAGGAACGTATTTTTTAAGTAAGTACATAAATCCCTTGGTGATCTCAGCGTAGTTAGCGATAAAGCATCTTAGAAAATCGTCTTTCCCTAGAGACTCTGAAGTAGAAGGATTGTGTGTGGGGGGGGCAACTGAATTATTGCCTCAACCTTGAGAGGATCGACCATGATCCTTGTTGTTGACACTATGAAACCTAACAATCGTCTTGATGTTACGCAAAATATTCACTTGTTTGGGTTCAAGCGAATCCGGAAGTAGCGACAATGCTCAAAGATAAGTTGGAGGTGTGTGGGATGATTTGTTCTCTTGCGAGATCGAGATGCTAAATCATCTAAATAGGCCTCGACTATATGCTTCAGGTCATGGAAAGAAAAATACATGGCCCGCTGAAAGGTGGCTCCAACATTTTTGAGACCAAAAGGCATCTTAGGATACGTGAATGTACCCCATGGATAGATGAATGTCATTTCGTGTTGGTCTTCAGGTTTGATTTGTATTTGGTTATATCCCGAAAAAACATTCATGAAATAAAAGGCCTCGCAACCTGCACATTCATCAATTATCTGGTTGATGAATGGTGAGGGAAAATTATCTTTGGGACAGGCCTTGTTCAAATCATGGAAATATGTACATACACGAATTGTGCCTTGTTTTTTACTGATCGGCATGGGGTTTGACACCCATTGGGTCAAATGGATAGGATAGATAAAACCATCTTTTGGCATTTTCTAAACCTCAACCTTAATAGTTGCTACTTTCTTGGGGTTAACTAGACAAAGCTTCTGCCAGATAGGCTTGGCATCTGGATACGTTGTGATTTCATGTTCAACTATTTTTGGATCGATGCCTGGTATTTCCGCATAAGACTAGGAAAACATGTCACGGAATTCTTTAAAAAGATCTGTGTAGATTTGAATCTCTCTGGGGGAGCAGTCAGCTCCGACGAAAACATTCTCCATGACGCCAGGGTTTTGGGAGATATTGATCGATAAGGTTTCAGCTATAGTTTCCATATTACCCTCAACATAAACCTCATGTGTAGCTAAGGGATTATTTGGAGAAGACCTATCTCTCATCATAGTCAAGGTGAATTCTCCAGATCCAATTCTACTTAACGCTAGGAGGAAGTATGATCTGTGATGAAGATCTTCCCAGGGTTTGTCCAGACTAGTCATTGCCTCAATTATAGATTCATCAGTGGGAAAGACTAAGTCTAATGAATCGGTGTGAGCAAGAGAACCCTGAGCCCAAATAGGCTCCATAAGTGGATCGAACTCTTGTGCGGGAATTGGATCAGTGTTGGCTGAAGTTTGCTGGACTAAAGAGTATGCTACTTTAGCTGCGGACAAGGGCATGGACATGCCCGGGTGCCCTGTCCCATCCATCATGGCCGATGGGGAAGGAAGTATCCACAGATCATCGAAGTAAGTCGTGCAGAACGACGAAACTTGAAAAATCTCAACCTTATGGTGATTGGATATAAACCTGATATAGCCTTGAGGGGGCGGGTAATCGAAGGTACCCATCAAAGATGGGCACAAACCAACCCCTACATTGACTACACCTGGTTGAGGATTATCGATCATCGGGATCGTGGATGCCCCCAATGAAGGGTCAGGTCTAGAGAAATACAATTGATCGATGGTCACTATCCAGCCCTCGTGTGGAAACAACAAGACCTGAAAAACTATAGCAACCACAACTTGCATGGCATAAGTCCAACTCCTTCCTAACAAGAGGTTATAGTTGAGGGGAGCATCGACCACCTCTACCTCAACACACACAGTCTTCCCTCCTAACTTCACGGGGAAAGAGGGAATGATGCCATGTGGTCGGAATGAATGACCGTCGAAAGTAGTGAGGAGAGTAGGTGAAGGAGACAAAACGGGTTGACTAATGGCCTTCCAACATGCCAGTGACATAACGCATGTCGAGGCTCCCTCATCAACCACCGTGTGGAAGATATTCTGAGTAAAAATTTTCGTGGGATAAGCCACTACTATCTGAAACGCTACGTGGTAAGGTAGACGAGGTTTTAGTTCAGTTGTATCCAGCATGATTATACCTGGATTACAAGTCTCGGTAGATCCTAAAGAGATTAACAAGGCTTTCCTCTGGGAAAGGAAACTTTGGAGGACTTCCAAAGTGGACATCACACAAGGGGTTTGTGATAAATCTTCCACCACAGAATAGTTTTGGGCGGCCCTTGCATTTGGGTTGTGAGAATCTTTTTTGAACGCACCTTTGGGGATGTGTGTCATTGTTTCACCCAACTTCTTCTCAATCTGTAGAGGAAGAGATGGGATTTCGGCTTCTTTTCCCTTCTCAGAAGTTCTTGGTTTACTATAGTCATGCGCTCTAATCGATATAAAAGCATCACCCTTCACCATATATACATTCGTGAATGTGGGGTTGGTTGAAGACGGAGAGGGTCCTTGGCTACCCCCTTCCATGCTTGCAGAGGCTTGAGTTAGATTTTGCCCATGTTGAAAAGGATTGGTTAACACAACAGGCTATTGCTGCGCCACAAACTTTTGGGCGTCTGCAAGCCAAGGACATAGATGGGTTGGGTGGTCTTCCACGCATAAGTTGCATGGATACCTCACCTTTTGTTTCTCAGTGTTGTCCCCACCAGCATTATCGGTAGGTTTTTTATCCCCCTTACGCTTCTTTCACTGTTTTTTCTTTCCTTCAGGCTGTTGGGTGGACTTCAGATTAGTCGATTTCATTATGTGTACATCTGGCATTTTGGTAGGGGGACCAGCCAAAGCCGTAGTTTGGCTGGCTGCTGTGTGTTTTATAGAAAATTGTTGCAACTGATTCGTTAGTTGCTCAGCGGACTTTGTTTGTGTTGAACCAACAATACCATCGACATGTGGTCCAACTCTCTATCTAGTTTTATCAAGTATTGAGCGTGGTGCATCTGGAAAGATCTCATATAATAAACCGGACTGAGAATAGATTAGCTCAAGTTGTTGAGCTCTCATGATGGCGTCTTCTTCGTAAAATACTCCCGACGTCGCAACGTATTTGGAAAACTGTGGGACCAAAGACTTAATAAACCACTCGAGCAGGAATGTTGGTGGGACTAGTACCTTAATTAAACTCTTTATGTGTCTCTATTCTCGATTGTGATCAGAGATATGGTCCGCTTTAGTTTGTGAGAAATTGGCCAGCAATTCGGTGCCAGCTTCGTATCTCATAGGCAATTGGAAATGGTTTAGGAAAGAAATTGCTAGTTTGCCAAAGGAAGAGTATCTTGAGTGATCAAGCTCAATGTACCATTTCGCGACACTCCCAATGAGAGTACGTTGAAATAATCATAACTATACAGAGTCATCTTTTAACGAGTTAGATGAGCACCAAAGATGGAAGGTAGTCACATGATCTCCCAGATCATCATTAGGCTTGGCTTCAAACTTTGGGATGTCTGAAGGCAACTTCATCGGCATAGGAGGCCAACGCGGATTGTGATAGATAGGGTCATTCAACAACCTTGTCAAGTCTGGCAAATGCAAGGTTGCCAGAAAAGGTAGTTTGGGTTGTTGGTGATAACTTGGGAAAAAGGGGCCTGGAGTTTGACTGGCACCAAGTTGCCAAGAAAAGTTCGGCTGCTGGCCCAGATTCTAGTAGAAACCATAGCCATGGCCAGCATATGGATTTTGTGTGTGAGGAGACATCATCAGTGGATTTCTGAAATAGGACATAGATGGTTGGGCATGCATTACATTCGAAGGACTTTGGGAAGGATTTCTCCATGTCGGTCCCATGGGGATAGGCATAGTGCTTTTTCCGGGGTTCCATTGATTATGAAAAGAATTACCCCAGATCAACATTCCTGACGAGGGAACGGATCCCTGCCAAGAATTCCAAGGCCCTGCTATGGAAGAAGTTCCTGGGTGTGCCCCCTGTGCAGGAATAGTACCCTACATAGGAATAGGTTGTCTGAAACTGGGGTTGCCCCCAATTGGGAAAGTAGCTGACGAGAAGGTGTTGTTACCAAACACACTGAACAAATAAAATGGTGTCCAACCTACTGGCATATTATGCGAAGGTGGTCCTTGACTCCCCGCTCCAAGTAAACTATGGTGTGCAGGTTGCCCGACGGTTTGCTGATGCGCGCCACTGAGTGAAGGGGATGAAGGAGGTATATGACCTCCCCCGTAAGGGAAAGTGTTAAAAGGAGTAGGAGTGCCCCCCATGTGTCCTTCCAGAGGAGCATTAGAGCTCCCTGTCCCCAGACCTGAAGTCTGTGAAGTGGAGTAGGAAAGTACAGGACTTGTACCTGAACTAGGCATCCCGTATGAGAACGGAGGGCCTGTCGCACTTGGTGTGAAAGGGGTTGTGGCCACTGCCAAAGATGGTATTGGACCACTGTGCAATGTAGAGGCGATCAAGACCATGGTGGCTTAGACCGGTGATGATGGGTTAGGAGGTGGAAACTCTCCTGTGGTGACAACCGTAGTGGGAATTGAATAATTCCCAGAAGGAGTAACAACATTTGTTTCCATTGTTGTGTGTGACACTGTCTGGCACTCGTAAGGATGAATCAACGATGGTGGGTGCCGAAAGATCAGTGGTGGAGGTTTCAACCAGACCAAAATCTTGCGCTCCAAGGTCTAAAATGGTCAATTCCTCTGGACGTTGGTCAGGCACAATTTCTTGTGACACGGTCGCTTCAAAAGACCCTTGTTGGTCTAGCTTTCGCCTTAGTGGTGGCGGGGGTGGCTCCAGTGTAACCGGCGGTAGGCCAAGAAGCATTCGTGACTGGAAGATCTCGTGATCCTCCACTGTGTGAGAATATCAAAGACACACTAGGGTAGTCTAACTGTTCAAAAACAACATGCACTAAAAACGTCCCTAGAAGATAAGAAAGGCAAACACTAAATTAATTGGAAGAACAGTTACAACAACCAACACTAGAGCAACTTACCGGTGCAAGTGAAACTCGAAAATGGAAGCACCCTCTGGGTATACTCTACAAAGCGTGGCCCGATCTCTGTCCTAGGTACCGGGGTATACCCCCGTAGTCACATGTGTATGTCCCTAAAAAAGATAGGCAACTAGGTTTCCAGCGCGCGAACAATCACCAGGCAGGTACAGTCGAAAGTCGGGTAGACCACAATGAGCAGGGTATTGAGCCTGAAACCTATCAAGGGTATTGAAATAAAGTGGCCCAGAAGATAACTGAGGACCTCGAATGGATTTGAGACCCACGAAGCCCCATGGAAAATGCAATCGACGGAATCCCAAAACAAGCCCTCTATATGTGTTCTCCACTACGATTGGTCCAGCTTTGGAGGGGTTATCTCCGCTACCTTTCTGCACACGACCTCGTGTTTATCCCCTATGTTGAAGGGGGGTCTCGGATAACTTTCACGATACTGGACTTGGACACTCCCTAACTCAGGCTCCAATGTTTGATTTTAATGGCCTTGAAGAGTTTCCTCGCCAACCTAATCCAAGGCCCTAATCCTGAGCTAGTTGGTTAACCCTACAAACATAAAAGTCTAATAAATTTTAGATTTAGCGTTAATTTTATGGCTTGTCTTATGTCAAGGGGTATGAAAGTGAAACTAATGATGTTTGAAAGATGAAAGTAAAAAATGAACAGAAATATGGAAACAAAAATTTCACTTAACGCAAATTTTCAACAACTTTTCAAAAAAAAAAAAATTCTAAGATCTTTGGAATTAGCAAACTTAAAGAAGGATTTCATTCGACTACGAGCTACTTACAATCTAAGTAAACTATCAATAACTTAAGAAAAAAAATATTTTTCCCTGGCTACTAATGCAAAATCACACTTTTCAACCAAACAAGAAAATGAAAGAGATTTTTTTATTTATTTAAATGATGATAAAGAAAAAAGGAAAAATACCAACAAGTTAAAAACCAAGAAAAACAATTTTGGCCTAATCGTAGATCGCAAATAATCACTTCAAGAAATCACACACTAGCAACTTAAAAAATGACTCACACTTGTCTAAAAACCCTAAAGAAAAAATTTTAATGACAACTTTTAAATGAAAAAAGCAAGCTAAGGCTAAGATCAACCCTAAGCTATTGACTTCTAGGACAGAGATTCAAAAACCTGAGAGGTATAACTCTTGTCAAGGGAAAGGATGACTACCTTACCCTCAACAAAAACTATCCTGCAGAAGCACACTACTGACAATCCAACAACAAGTGTGTGCACACGAGCTATGTAGATCCAGAGGGCGTGTACACGCGTGCTGGCCTTATACAGGCCGTGTGTATCTCTAAAAATATAAAACAACTAAAAATAGACAATCCAAACCAAGAAGAGACCACTGATATTGAGAATCGGGATCTCTTGAAGGCTTAGACACTCTCTTTAACAGAAAAAAACAAACAATGTAAGGAAAAAAATCGTAAAACAAACCAATCTGAGACAAGACTGCAAACAACCAAGACTTAGAAAGAATTCCAGAAAACCCCTGAGAATGACTGATTCTGATAGGGAAGAGGATGACTACCTCAAACATTTTATGGAATCTACACGCTACTGCTACTTCTTCAACTAGTGTTTACACGCGGGCTGTAAGAGAGTAGGGTGTGGGTACACGCGTGCAGACCTTATGCAAGCCGCATGTACCTCTGCGGGTCTCGAAAAAACACAGTCAAGAAAATAACATAGATAGCTAGTATGGAAAACCAGACTCTCTACTAGCTCAAACTTTGCAGAAACTTCAAAAACAGGCAAGAAAACCAGTCTTTTAAAACTACCCAAAAATACTCCCAGGAACCCTAGAGACTTCCCCGGTATGGTCGCCAATTCTGTTGTGGTGGGAAATCCCCCTACGGACTAACAAATAGGGTTATATTATGCATGCAGATATGACCAAAAGAAACCTACTTTCTACCTTCGTCCCCAGACTTAATCCCCATTTCTTTTCAGCAAATACATGGTTAGACCAACATACCTTGTTCTGGATGTTCGATGTCAATCCTTCTTCACGCTTGATCGCTTGCTAGCAGCTCTCATCCCAAGGTTGACCTACATACAAAACAAGCAACAAACTACACATGCATTTTACCTACAGACTAATGGGTTAGAGATTCAAACATATATTTACTGAACTATGAAGAACTCATATAGTAGGATGGGAAAAACATTTCTTTATTATTAACTTTAATGAATCAACTTAAAATGTCGAGACTGGCCACTGCTCCGTGAATCCTGATCCTAGGCTCCTCTTCAAATATCCTCCAACTTCTTTTCTTTGTATCTCTCTTTGCACAAGGATGGCTAAAGGGTTGGGACAATGGGAATATGAAATTGGGCAGAGTTTCTTTACTCTTATTCTCCTCTTCCAAATGGGACCCCTAACCCTGCTTTTATAGGCTAGAAGAAGCTAGGTATTTGGACGAACCCTCGGCCATGCATGGCCGAGAGTTTCAGTTAACTCACCCAAAGTTGTGTGTTCCGTCGGCAACTTTCCTTTTTTCATTCTTTTGTCGGTCCATGCAGGTTGTTTTAGGTCAGCTAGCGTGTACACACATTTAGTAATTGAGTAGGGTGCGTGGGCCTTTATAAAAGAGGTTTTTTAAAGAGTTGTTCAGTAGTGCTTTGGCAAAGAAGGGATCTGAGATGGCCTAATGCCAAGTAAGCATGTATGGTGAAAATTAGGGTTATAACATCGGGTGTGAAAGCAGTCAAGAAAAGACCCTACAGATTGAACCCAAAATATAAGGAGAAAGTGAAAATTGAGCTCGACAGAATGTTGGAAGCAGACATTACTGAACCTGTTGAAGAATCAGAGTGGATAAGCCCTGTGGTGGTACAAGACAATAAGACAGATGAGATCAGGATCTATGTAGATCTCAGAAAGTTGAATGATGCATGTCTGCATGACCCCTTCCCTACACCATTCACTGATGAAGTATTAGACAATGTGGGAGGCCAGGATGTATATTCTTTAACAGATGGATTTCCAGGATACCATCAGATCTGGATTTATGAGGAGGATCACCACAAGACCATGTTTTCCACAAAATGGGGATCCTACCAATATACAGTGATGCCATTTGGACTAAAGAATGCCCCAGCCATATTTTCCAGGGTGGCGGTCGAAGCGTTCAAAGAATTTTTGCATAAATTTTTAGAAGCATATTTTGATGAATGGACTGTGTTTAGTTTGTTGAAAAACCATATTGAATGTCTAAGGCTAATGTTGGATAAATGAAGGCATTGTCAAATTGCTTTAAATCTGAAGAAGTGCATATTCTTCTCACCATTTGGAGTTGATCCAGATTTTATGAGCAGAATGAAATGAATATAGATTATTAACAGGTGATTAACACAAAATAACAAAGATATAGTAAAACTAGTTTTCTATTCAATAACGAAATAAGCTGAAACTGTAAAATGCAGCGGAAACAAGCTTGTTGGAATGGTGGCGACTTATCTCTGAGAAGATATGTGACGGTTACACACATTCGCAAGAAGAAGATTACAATGAGGCTCTGAAGGAATTTTTACAATAAACAAGAATGCAAAAACCTTAGACATCCAAAAACCTAACCCTAGGAGATGAAGCGCCAAAAGTCATGTGGGCCCCAGAAGTTAAAAACTGCTAAAAATAGTAAATTGCCAAAATTGTCAGAAAACTATTTTGAGCCAGTTGGAAAAGGTGGGTGGCCACCGATATCCATCTGGATCAATCCTCCCTCCTTAGGAAGAAATGGTATCCATTGTGTTGAGGTCCCCCATCAGATGAGGAAATTTCTGCTAAATTTGGCCCTGGGTGAGCCACTTGCCTTGGTGCAGGCGTTTCCCTACTTTGACGACTTGATAAAGCTAGAACCTTTGTTGTCGAGTGCCCTTGATCTATGTGTCCACAATTTGATCATTGAATACCTATTTTATGCAGTCAGGGTTGATCTCTATGGGTGTCAGTTGTTCTGCTACTTCTGAGGTGTCCAATAATGGTGGGAAATAAGGGTGAAGGAGATCCACGTTGAACACTGGGTGCAGGCCAAGGAAAGGAGGAATGTTGAGCTCAAAATAATTATCCCCCATGGCCTTGGTGATAGTTTACGGCCCATAATAGAGTGGGTGAATCTTTTTATGGGGTCCTGTAAGGCGTTCTTTCTACAAGTGCAACCAAACTTTTTCGCCCACCTGAAACTTATGTGGCACCCGATGTTGATCATGGCATTGTTTGTACTTGTCATTGGACTTCTATAGGATATCCTGAACCTGTTGGCAGATGTGTTGGATCCTCTCAATGAACCAGGTGGATTTGTCAGCTTCATTTGGAGCAGGAGATGAGTCGGTCGAGGTGACCGCAAGGGGAAGTGCAACATCTATGGGACCCAATGGTTGGAATCCCAACCCCATATGAAAGGGGCTGTGGTCGGTTGAGCTATGCAGAGATTGGTTGTAGCTATGTTGGACATAGGGAAGGCTCTCATCCCATGTGCGAGGGTGCTTTGAATCATACATGCGAAGGATATGTACAATCATTCGATTTACAACCTCAGTTTGGCCATCTGTCTTGGGGTGGAAGGCCATGGATTTGGTGAGCTTGGTGTCTAGCAGTGTCCAGAGGCTCGACCAGAATGTGCTGAGAAATAGACTATCCTGATATGAGACAATGGTTTGTGGGATTCCAAAATGTACCCAGACTTGTTCAAAGAAGAGCTTGGCAGTGTCCTCTGTTGTGATGCTCTTCTTGCAGGCAACCAGAATCGCCATCTTAGAAAAGAGATCAACAACCAAAAAAAAAGAGTCATTTCCCTGCTTGGTGGACTAGAGGCTCAGCATGTAGTCCATTGAGATGTATTCCCATGGCCTATTAGGAGTAGGAAGAGGGGTGCACAGGCCCTCTTTCTTAGTGGCCAGTTTGGCAATAGTGTAGGCAGTGCAAGACCTAATATACTTCCTGACCTCCTGTCGAATTTTTGGCCAATAGAAATGTTTATGTAGCATCACTACTATCTTTTCAATGTTGAAGTGTCCTTCCACCTGACTATAGTGGATTTCCCAGATCATCTTCGCTCACTCACTTGATGGAACAAAAATATGGCCCAGATGACACAACAACCCATCCTAAAGATGGAAATTATCAACAACTATGTTTGCACCCAACATTTGGTAGGTGGTGGCGAAGTTAGGGTATGTCTCATAGATTTGAGGCCATCCAGATGTCTCATGGCTGCAAAAGTCGAGCACCGTGGTGAGTGCTGCGACTGGAGGTCTGCTGAGGAAATCAACGACGTGATTGGTGCTTCCTATTTTATACTTGATGTTGAGGTGGAATTGCTGCAAGTATGTGGACCACTTTTGATGGCAGTCATTTTGCAATTTTCCCTGTGTCTGCATGAACTACAGTGGCTTATGATTAGTGTGGATGATTGTCTCCTTCCCAAGAATGTAATGTCTCCACTGGCGACAGGATTGCACAATGGAGTATATTTATTTGTCATAAGTAGGGTACTTACAGACAGTATATAACAATGTCTCACTATGATAGGCCATGGGGTGGCCATGCTGAGTGAGAACGATGCCCACAGCATAGTATGAAGCATCTATCTTGATCTCAAAGGGATATTGTAGGTCTAGTAGTGAAAGTACTGGGGTTGAGCACAAGCACTGCTTCAAATCATTGAATGCTTAATGTTGGGACCGTCCCCACACAAATTTCACCTTACCACCACCCTTATTTATTTGGCTAAGGGCCCATGCAATATGGGAGAATCCCAACACGAACCTACGATAGAAATTGTCAAGGCCTAAGAAGCTCTGAAGATCAGTGAGTGTTGTTGGGGTTGGCCAGTCACGGATGACTTGGATCTTGGCTGGATCCACATGTACACCATGTTGATCAATGATGTAGCCCAGGTAATGGACCCTATCCATGTAAAAGGAGAATTTTTCCAAGTTGGCGTATAGCTTGTGTTGTCGCAGGTTGTGCAGAACCTGCTGAATATGTTGCAAGTGTTCAACCCAAGTCATGATGTAAATTAGAATGTCATACATATACACCACTACAAAATTATTGGTGAATGGTTGCAGGATATCATCCATCATCCTCATGAAAGTGGTTGGAGCATTTGTCAAACCAAAGGGCATGACCAACCATTCAAAAAGGCCTTCCTTTGACTTGAAGGTGGTCTTCCATACATCTGTCTGTTCTATTGGGACTGGTGGTATCCAGACTTCAAATCAATCTTACTGAAGTATTTGGCCCCCGTGAGTTGATCAAGGAGGTCATTGATTCAAGGAATCGGGTACTGATTTCTGACTGTGATTTTATTCAGAGCCCATATATCAATATAGAGTCACCAAGTTCCATGTTTCTTCTGTACCAGCATGATTGGGCTCCCGCAAGGTGATGAGCTGGGACAGATGTGCCCCTTGTGGAGCATTTATTGGATCTGTCACTTAATCTCCTCATTCTCTAATAAAGAGAGGTGATAGACTGGCCCATTGGGAACTGGTGCGTCAAGGGTCAAATCGATGGTGTGCTTGACCTAGAAGTGTAGAGGTACCCCTATAGGTGAGGAGAATATATCTTAGTATTCTTCCACAACCTTATCTACTTGCTTTTGTTGTGTGGAGAGGTCAGTCGTAGAGACCCTAGATGTGGTTGTGATCTTTCACTTATTCTGAGAGTGAATCACAAAGAAGAAAAACTTCACCATCTGAGAGATTATCTTCCTACATTGCTTAGCATAGATCAAGGAAATAGCATTGGGTGGGACTGCCTCGGGTATCCTGTACAATTTCTTGTTCAAAGTAATAATAAAACTATGAGGCCTAGACTCATATACAAAATGACGTTTCCATAAATAAGGTTGGCCCAAAAGAACATCACAAACTTTGAGAGGAGAAACATCACACAATACCTCGTCTTTGAGGGGCTTGATGTTGTACGATAGTTGACACTGTTGGATGACACGGAGATCGCTTCCTTAGCGGAGCCATCCAATAGTGTATGGTTGTGGGTGGGGTGTTGTTGGTAGGGCCAACTGCTTGATGACCTCTACTGAGATGAGGTTCTTATGTCTACCTCTATCAATGATGAAGTGTAGCGGGGTGCATTTTACCCACATATGTGAATGGAAGAGGCACTCTCCTTCTTGTGGCTCATCTGGTTCACTAGCCTGGAGCTTGGTGGTAGCAACGGTGGCACTAGGTTCTGCGTCAATGATCTATCTTCCCCTTTCTTGTTATGGCTCAGAGTCAGAATCTGCATCTGATTCAGAGGCTTTCACTTCAGCCACCAACGACTTCTTTGAGCAGCAGTCAACAGTGTTATACCAAGGGCTCTTATGGAAGTCGCACCACTTCCCGGTATCTTTCTTTGTCTTTCTGGTGTTCTTCTTTCCTTGCGGCTTGGAGTGGTTGTCCTGATACCTTCCATATTTACTCTTTCCTTTGTTCTGTGGGTTGGGGCCGCCCTTTCCTAGCTTTTGTTGTGACGGGTTCCCAGGCCCAAATTGTCGTGTCTTTTGTTTGAGCTTCTGCTCGATTTTGATAGCATATCAGTAAGTTACGCCCAAGGATGAGATGTCCAGAAATTCCATTTTGGTCTAGATGTATATATGCAGATCACCACGATACTTGAGCACCATATGTCGCTCTAAATCTTTGATACCCAGCTTGGTACACAAGGTATGGAAGATATTTGTGAAATTTGGCACTACTTGGTCTCTTTCCTACCGCAGTGTGGTCCATTTGGTATACAAGTCGTCATAACTTCCAACAGGGTAGTATTGTTCCTTAATACCATCCTTGAAGGATTCCCAAGTGGCCATCACTGAAAATAATGAGGTTTCCTATGTTTCCTTTTGCTCACAGATAGTTTCCCACCAATCTTTGACATGGCGAACGGATTTGAGGAGTGCAAAAGTAATTGTTTCTCTATTCAAAAAGTTATGGACAGAAAAATACCCTTCTAGTAGATTCAACCACTTGTCTACAGCATCTGCGTCTATCTAAATTTCAAATATAGGAATATCTAAGTTTATTTGTACCTTGAATGGGGCGGTGCCTCCGTTCAAAGAAGATGCGTCGCCTGTTGGTAGCCGCCAAAGGATTTGTGCGAAACTATCCATCATATTTTTCCTTTGTTGTGTGAGGGCTTCCTCAATCAATAGTTTGAAAGGATCTCTTGTCCCATCATATTTATTTTTTCCTTCCATGAGAGGTCGCTTGGGCGTGCGAGAGCTTCTGTCCTCAAGAGAAACAAGATCGTGACCCAACTCTTTGTACTCCGACCTCATTGGGGACATGCATTAAGACAATAAGGAGCAAACCGCTCTGATACCACTGATCCATATTTTATGAGAAGAAATAAAGGAATACAGATTATTAACAGGTTCTTAACACAAAATAACAAAGATACAGTAAAACTAGTTTTCTATTCAATAACGAAATAAGTTGAAACTGTAAAATGCAGCGGAAACAAGTTTGCTGGAATGGTGGCGGCTTATCTCTGAGAAGATATGTGATGGTTGCACACATTCGCAAGAAGAATATTACAATGAGGCTCTGAAGTAATTTTTACAATAAACAAGAATACAAAAACCCTAGACATCCAAAAACCTAACCCTAGGAGATGAAGCGCCAAAAGTCATGTGGGCCCCGTTTGGGTAAGTTAGTACATCAACTTCTGGGGGTCGTAACTTTTGCATATGATATATTTTTTAGGCATGTGATAGCCCATTGGAAAGGTATCATCAAGGATATTCATTTTGGGGGATCAATTATTCCTTCATATATCATTGAGAAGCTTGATCTTGAAAAACCTTCATTTAGGCCCTCAAAATGGCCCTGGAAGTTAAAACTACTAAAAATAGTAAGTTGACAAAATTGTCAGAAAATTGTTTTGAGTCAGTTAGAAAAGGTGGGTGGCCACCGATATCCATCTAGATTAGGAGTGTTATTATTTCATATTGTATGAAATGAAGGATTACTGGTAGAACTCTCTAAAATCGCCATCATAGTTGATTTTTCGCCTCCTAATTCAATCAAACAACTGCGCATTGCACTAGGACATACTAGCTATTACAGTAAATTCATTAAAGGATATGCTCAGATCACAACACCGATGGAGAAGATGTTGAATAAATATTGTCCGTTTGGTTAGACAGATGAATGGAAGCAGAGCTTCGACACACTGAAACAGAAGATGGTGACTATGCCCATTCTGGTCTTTCCAGATTGGAGCAAGGAGTTTCATGTGCATGTCGATGCGTCTTCTATTGCCTTAGGAGCAGTATTGGCACAACCTGGAAAAGGGGATATCCATCATCCATTATATTTTTCTAGAAGGAAGCAATCTACAGCTGAAGTTAATTACACCACTACAGAGAGAGAAGGATTAGCCATGGTGTATGCGTTGCAGAAATTCCGCCACTACTTGTTGGGAGGACACTTTAAAATGTTCATAGATCACTCTGCACTGAAGTACCTAGTCAACAAGCCAGTGTTGGGGGGGGAAATATGCATATGGCTTCTGTTTTTTCAAGAATATGATTTTGAGATCATAGTTAAGACAGGAAGAATGAACAAGGGCCCTAACCACTTATCAAGGTTGGAACATGGAGAAGAACCCATCAGTTTGGAGGATACACTGTCGGATGCAAAAATTCTCGCCATTAGAAATATTGATGACCACTTTTTAGACATAGTCCATTTCTTATCAACAGGAATGGCACCTAGTGAGTATATAATTTCCCATAAGAAATAGCTAGTGGTGTGCACTGCAGACTTTTCACTTATAGCTAGTTAGCTATACAAGATGGGACCTGATGAGATATTAATGAGGTGTGTTATGGAGATAGAGTGACCACTGATCCTTTCATAAGCTCACAAAGGCATCACTGGAGGACATTACACAGGGAAATCAGCTACACATAACGTTCTTAGAGTCGACCTTTGGTGGCCTACCTTACATAGAGATGCTAAAGATTATGCCAGAGCCTGTGATGTATGCCAGAGAGTTGGAAACCATCCCGAAGATATGGAATTCCATTAGTAATGTAGATGACCCTACAAGCATTTGAAAAGTGGTCCATTGACTTTGTGGGACCTATAAACCCACCAGGAAAGCGCACAGAAGCACGGTACATAATTACTACGACATAATACTTGACTAGATGGGCTGAAGAAAGAGCAGTAAAGAACTATAGTGCAACTACAGCTGCACGTTTTATATTTGATGAAATAATAACCAGGTTTGGATGCCCCAAGACCCTTATGAGTGATCAAGGCACACATTTCATCAATAAGACAGTTGAAGCCCTAACTGAAGAATTTGCAGTCCACCATCAGAAGAGTACACCTTACCATCCACAAGCAAATGGGATAGTTGAAGCATTCAACAAGATCTTGGAGACCGCACTGACAAATATTTGTAGTGTGAACAGGGATGACTGGGATTTAAGAGTACCTGCAGTACTATGGGCCTATAGAACCACTTGCAAGAAATTAACAATGCAAACCCCTTTCAAGTTGTTTTATGGTATTGAAGTTGTTGTCCCAATGGAATACTTGGTGCCAAGCTTAAGAATTGTTGCATTTACAGACATGAATGATATTGGTGTTTTTCGTGAGAGGCTTTCACAGTTGGTTGAACTAGAAGAAGACAAATTTATTGCAGGATTCCATCAGCAGGTTTAGAAGGAACGAGAGAAGGCCTATCATGGAAGACACATCAAGAAGAAGGCATTCAAGTAGGGTGATTTAGTATTGTTGTATGATAGTAAGTTTACAAAACATCCAAGGAAGTTCAGAACGCATTGGCTTGGACCATATTAGGTCGCCTATGTTACCAAAGGGGGAGTTGTGTAGCTAAAGACATTAAACAGTGAGTGGAAGGAAGGATTAATGAATGGGAGTTGGCTAAAGTTGTACTATGACAACCAACTACCTCGCAGACCTCAGTAAAAGAAAGAAGAAAAGGGTCTAGGTACCAGGTGCAGTTGAAATTGGGTACCAGACATAGAAAAGATAGTCTGCACAAGGATGGGAAGGAGGCATAGAGCAGAAAGCAAAGGTTGCCCTACGTAGTCCAAAGTTGAAGTAAAACAGAAGGATCACATCTGAAGTGCCTCGAGATGAGTCACAGTTGAGTGTTGGGGGCCTGTTGGCCTTTGGTTATGGAAGGAAGTGAAGAACAAGGAAGAAAAGGTGAAAAGTGAACTTCGCGGAAGACACAGTGACTGTCACTGGGTCGAAGTGAGAAAAAGAGCAGAAAATATGGATCGAAGTACAGAAATGCAAGTCGTTGGATGAGGAGATCGAGGATGACATATCAACAAGGAAGACGGATCAAGGACAAATCAGCAAGTGGAAAAATCCATTGTTGGATGCTTTGGACCACCGCGCAAGAAGGAAGGAAAAACAGGCTAGCAAAGCCCAAAAAAAGTGGGTTAAGTTGACCTAGGATTTTCGACACCTAGGGTTTTCGTATCTAGGGTTTTGGCACCTAGGTTTCGACCTAGGGCTATCGGTGAATGATTGTAATGTATAAATAGAGGTCTAAAGGGCTTAGATTGGGTTGGGTGCTTTGGGTTGGTATGATATTGATGTTGATCTAGCTCTATTGTTGTGGTGAGATATTGTTGTATTGAGAGAGAGAAGTGCTAAGTGAGAGAGCCTTATGGTATTGTAAGATCTTCAACTGTGTGTGAAGGTCAAGTCATGCAGATGGGTGTGCAAGAGGGGGAGAGAAAGAGAGGAAAAGAAAGAAGATATGCTAGCTGACAGCGTAGACAAGAACTGTATTTTTTACCTTAATAAATCATAAGCATAGTTCTGTGGACGTATCCCTAGAGAGAGGGTGAACCACGTACATCTTGTGTTGTGTGTTCGATTGATGCTTTGATCTCTATCACTATTATATTGTTATTTTCATTGTTGTAATTAGATCATATCTATAACTGTGCAAGGTAGATCCATCTTGGTGAGGGATATATGAATGTTTCCTTGTTGTTGTATTAGATCCACTTGATATTCCCCTGGTTGTATACATCTTTGTCCTACAACCCCCTCATAGCTGCTTCAGATGAGACTGCATCTACTTCGTAGGTGTTACCGAAAGGGCCAATAGCTAGGGCTTGTTGGTGCACTCTTGGAGTGAACCTTGGGTTTGTCCCTATGCCAACAGAGCATATAGCGGATACTTCAAGGACCAGTGGGGACTTGTGGAGATTTCTCCCTTGGTTGAGAGGGAGTAATAATATGTATCATGCTAGTACAACTTAGATATTATGTTTTTTCATCATGCTAGTACAACTTAGATATGATTCTTTTGCATCATGCTAGTACATCTTAGATATGATGATTTTCCATCATGCTAGTACAGCTTAGATATGATACAAATGTAATGAATCGCGTCATGCTATTACAGCTTAGATATGATGTAGTAGCATCATGATAGTACAACTTAGAGATGATGTAGATGACTCACATCATGCTAGTACAACTTAGATATGATGCAGTAGCATCATGCTAGTATATCTTATATATGATGCAGTTTCCTAAGGCGCACCATGCTAGTACAACTTAGATATGATGTAGTATAATCATGCTAGTATAGCTTAGAGATGATGCATATGACTCGCATCATCCCGATACATCTTAGAGATGGTGCATTGATACCATGCTAGCATGGCTTAGAGATGATGCAGAGGCACCAATATACATCATGCCAGTACAACTTAGATATGATTCATTCACATCATGCTAGTACCACTTAGAGATGATGTATATGATACTCTACATCATGCTGGTACAACTTAGATATGATGCAATAACATCATGCTAGTACATATTAGAGATGATGCATATGCCCGAGTCACATTATGCTAGTACAACTTAGATATGATGTAGTAGAAACATGCTAGTACAACTTAAATATGATGCAGATGACTTACGTCATGCCTAGATTACTCAGATAGAGTGTAGCTCAGATAGTCACGTGACACTTTGTTGAGTGTGTGACAACTATGGGACACATGTGTAGTCATAAGACTATGGTGGAGACTGTGTGTCTATGGACAAAAAATATATGCTACTACATTGGTTCGTACCACTAGCAGAGACTATGTGTCTATGGACAGTAGTTTTGTGCTACTACGGTAGTTGTGTACCACTGGCAGAGACTATGTGTCTATGAACAATAGTTGAGTGCTACTACAGTGGTTGTGTACCACTGAAATTGACTGTGTCACTGGATAGTAGCTATGTGCTACTAATAGTGGTTGTGTGCCATTGGAAAGTAGTTGTGTAATAATATGGATCAACATAGTCATGTTCTATTGGATGGAATTGTAGTAGTTTTGTGCTACTGGTTTATTTTCATGGAGATTACCATATCACTTGGATAAACTATGTGTTTCTTGATCACAGAGACTGTGACAAGTGATTCAATATACCGATGAAATGGTAGTAGTTGTGTGCTACTAGTTGGCTTTAGAGAAATCATTGGACTATTAGCTAAAGACAACATGAAAATATGCATCCCTAGCTAAGAGGGAGTGTTAATGTTTGAGGTAGGGACATTCTCCCTGGAGGGTCCTATATGGACTAGTAGGAGGGAATGTGGACTTCATCCAAATGTTCCTTAGATGGTTAGATGAAGAAACCAAGACATTGATTTCATGAGGAAACCTCTATATGTAAAATATGGTTCAAGATGACTTAGCTTAACCAGCCCCAAGGGACTGTCCACCCCTTGTAGGATGAACTATCTCAATTCTTGTGGATACCAACTACATGACATGTATAAACACAATTTAATGGCCCTAGTAAGCATCGGGTGGGCCTTCTCCTAGATTTGGTTCTAGACCAATGGAGATAGGATATATTTATCACAAGGGTGTACTTGTGTTAAATGGGCCCAGGCATAGTCCTTCCTTGATCATTACAGGGAATAACATGGACTCGAGGTGCTCAAAGATACAGACCCAAAGTGAGCCTAATCTTAAAGAGATTCAATTGGCTCATAGGGAGGCAATAGAGGGATTTTCCTCTCAGTTTAGGTGGGAGAGAGACATCCCCTAAGACTAACAGATAGGTGTCATGAGTCTAGATTGAAGTTTGTATACTTCAGAGACAAGATTTGGCATGATTAAGAATGTCTCCCTCGTTGAGAGGGAATGTTGATGTTTGGAAAACTTTGGGAATACATTATCCCAGATCATATGGCAGGTTGATCCTAATGTTGCAAATGTTATGAATGCCTCCCTAGCTAAGAGGGAGTGTTGAAATTGTAAATATGGTTGGTATTCATAATGTAAAAAGTAAAAAGTGAAAAGTAGTTTAGTATAAATATATATAATAAATAAGTAGTTATTTATTATACAAGGGACACATCCTTTCATGGATTTTCACCATATTTTCTATATATATGAAACACTCATCATTGTAATAACATAATTCAAATATATAATATCATCTCTTATGAAAAATCAACAGATTCAAGGAGTGAAAGTTGGAGGAATTTCATAGAATATATTGAAGAATATTGGGTACAAGTTTCATAATTTTATTCATCACAAGTACATAGTTATACTTGTTGGAAGTTAC
>ML789506.1:171033-199783 GCA_009831015.1 Picea engelmannii | reverse complement strand
AATTATGTCTAAATACGTCAAATCAATTGCTTGTAAGGTTTAGATTTTGTGGTCGATTATGTAATTCCATTGTCTAAATTATATAGTAGCTTGAGACTCTGCCAACTATATAATATCCCCCAATAGAGTTGTGCTAGGATATTTTGTTTGATGTCAATTTTATTTTTTTGGTTGTATGCCTTTGTCAAATGTTTTGCATTACATATGTTATTATGTTGATTGAGTGCTTTCTACAAACAATTTGCATGTATTTTTCTGGTGGGCATTTCATCAAATATATTGCATACCATCAAATTACACATAAGACTAAAGAGACAACTTTGGCATTTTATTATGCATGGAATCTGATACACAACAAGAATAAACAATTATTGGCTACTACAACAGCTGTAATACATCAGCAAAAATACCACAAAACTCAAACCAAACCTGGATAATGCCACTGTCTCCCCAACAAGTGTTTTTGAGCTACTCCAGGCTCCCCAAGCCTCCTTCAATCCTCCAAATGTACAGAATAGGGATGCGGCGCTCCTCCAAATCCTCCATGAATCTGCAAGAGGCCCCACGACCTTCCTTTTTACCCTCGCGACTTGGAAAATGGACTCACGGTCCTCACCAAACCCCATGGCTTCAACCAGATGGGCCTACGGCCCTCTCAAACCCTCTCTGCTCAACAATAAGGGGCTTGTGGCCCTCCTCTATCCCATACAGCCTACTTAAGGGCAACTCAGCTTGCTCCAAACCTCATGTCTCCCTCACAATGGTCTCACCGCTCATCAAAGAGAGGGTTCAGCCCTCAATAAATCCTAGCCAACCTCCTAGTGCCACAGCCCTACAGAGAAAGGTAAATCACCCCCCTTAGAACAAATCCAAGATCCTCTTAGCCAAATCGCTCCTCCTCCCAAACTGTGGATAACCTGCAATAAGATGATGTAATGTTCCTAACTTGGCTAGTCTCAGAAACACTGATAATCTGATGTATCCACTGTAGATAATTCATTGTTACAACATATAAATGACTATATGTTGTGGCAAGAATGATGTTAACGTCTATGGAAATAATCCATATTCACAAATGTGGCAAGAACGACGTTTATATCACAAACGTGGAAAGAGAGATGTTCTGGTGGAAAACGTGGCAAGAGAGATGTCAACGTGGCAAGACTGACGTTATCGGGCAATATGAATTTTTTTTTTTTAAATCTCCTCTATTTTGCAACAATATGGACAATTTTGTCCATAACGCCGCAAATAAAACATCGGAATTTTTACAATATGTACTAGTGTATTGTTCAAAACTTGCCACCAAATTATTTGCTTCCAACCACTCTAAGGATCAACGTTTTTTACCTCATTTGTGTCTTGATGGGAATCATCAAGGTTCTAAAATAGCTCACGAAAGCACTCATTATGAGTATCTTTGACCATAGAAATTAGTTACTATGTGGCATGGCCCTGGTATGGTGAGTCATGTGATGTTAATGATGGATCATGAGTTCATTAGTGACAATAAATATCCTTAGCCTAAGCCTAGAAACTGGATCTACTCTACATAAAGTGTCAGATGTGTAGTTCCTTGTACATAGGTGTGTAGTGTGAGTGCTTCTATTTTGCATATATCATATCCAAACAAATCCAAAAACATTTTTATTTTTTTTTATATTTCACTACACAGTTTAACCCTGAGTCTAGTATTTCTAGATGTGTTTTACATGACTCAATGATGTTTTTTGTGTCATTTTATATGGTGGAATCCACTGAAATTGAGGTACGTGTCCCAAACTGACATATAGGGATAGGTTTTTCCCTGCGAAATCATTTTGCATTATTAATTGTCCATTTTACGATCACAATACATGGCACATATTTGTGTCATTGTTTTACATTTGGTTTATATCTTGCCTAGGATCCATACCATTAGTATGAATAATATATACTCCTCTGATTGGTTACTCTTCTATTCATCATGGAGAGTGATTCAACGCCTCATGCATTGTTGCACTATATTAGTGGTTCTCTTGAGTCATGCTACCAAGTCATCATTATGTCATTATATATGTTCAAGGGACGTTAAACCTAAGTTGTCCATCTATTATCATGTTTACTGTAAAAGTTAGCCATCTAAGTTGTCCATCTATTATAAGTTGTACTTGGTGATTCTATCTCTTCACATCATCTCTCCTTGAATGTTTCATGTCAATTGTGTTGGATTACTAAGAGGAGGGGTGAATCAGTAATAAAAAAATTTAATCCCTTTTCACCATAAAATGCAAGTGGTATATCAATGTAGAATTATCATCCAATAGTTGCAGAGTAAAAAAACAATGAACGAATGAGAAATCACACACATATGTAGTACACCAATGTTTTACATGGAAACCCAAAGCTGGAGAAAACCACATAATGCTTTTTCTTATATGTCTTTAAGAATTACATTCATTGGAAGCACCAACTTCCTTTATTTTCCAGTTGCAACTGGAAGGAGGCTCCAAACCCCTATTTTATCAGGCTACAACCTGAGGGAAGATCCAACTCCCCAATTCTCTGGCTACAACCAAAAGGAGGCTACAACCCCCTATGTTCTCCGGTAACAACCAAAAGGTAGTTACAACCACTTTTCATTGCCCCGTCTAACCGTCCTAACCTAGAAGTAGAATGATGGAACCACTGTCACACTATCACTATGATATATATTGTTGTAAAATTGTACCAATCAACCTATAATCAACCTATAACAACCTGTACCAATAACCTGTGCCAACATGTACCATACATCAACCTGTACCTCAACCTGTACCATAAAAAAATGCATCAACCATCCAACAAACATGTACAAATAACCTATCACAATAACTTGTCCAAACAACCTGTAATCAACTTGTACCATAAATAAGTGCATCAACCATGCACCAACCTATATCATCAACGATTGCATCAACCATGCACCAAATATGTACTAATCATGCTTAAAATACACATAAACTATGACTCATCAAGATGTACCAACATCATCAACTATACACCTCATGTATGTGCCAACTCATCAACTACTTGTCTCAACCATGTGCCCAACATGTACCTCAACCAAAATACCTCACCAATTTCATCATCCAAATCTGATCTGATCACATATACCTCAAACCTATACCACAATTTTGTACCTCAAACCATGTGCTAGAACCTCACTATTATACAACCTCTATCTATACCAATAACTTCAGCAACATACCTCAACCAAAATCCCTTTTTTTTTCTTCTTGCAGCATTCTATTATCGTGGTTTTGTTGTCGCGAATCCATTGCCGCGATTTTTTTTCCGAAATTTTTCTGTTGCGGTTTTTCTGCTGCACTTTTCCTACTGCGATTTTTCTGCCACACTTTTTCTACCGCACTTTTCCTGATGCACTTTTTCTACCACACTTTTCCTGATGCACTTTTTCTACCGCACTTTTCCTGTTGCACTTTTCCTATCGCACTTTTTTTGCTGCAATTTTTCTGCCACAGTTTTCCTACCACACGTTTTCTGCTACAATTTTTCTCTGTCAATAATACCTGCCCACATAACCTTTCACAAAAATAGATATTCAATGATATTCAAGTGTGATTTGAATGAGAGACTCTTGACTCTTATTTATACTTTTATGTATCTTCCTCATAGGGTTACCTTCTAACCATCTTAACCTGCTTTCCTTATTTTAGGTTTAACCCACTTATAACCACTTGTCCACTTAACCACTTTCCATAATTAGTAAGTTCTCCATTAAATTTATTATTTAAATAATTTATTTTGCATAATCTTTGAATTATAGTACACTCATCACTTCACTTTATTATTTAAATAATTTCTTATTTGCAAACACTTTAATTACTTTGACCTTTTGGGGCTTCTAGATGACTCATGAGGGTTCTCCAACTTCACATGGCCATAAATCTCTAATCATGAGGAGTTATGTGACATTCCACATACCACCGTAAATGGCATGACATGTACTATCCATCTAGAATAGTTTTAACTGCAAATATATCAAAACTCATACCATTATCTATCAAACAAAGTTGGTTCCATTACCCAAACCTTTGTGCTACCGGAATTCTCTATCGGACTTTCTTCAAGGGTTGACATCAATGACAACCAACCCAATTAATCAACAATCTCCCCCTTTGGAATTGATGGCAACACTCTAATGCAATATTGAAGTCATGAAATGAAATACTGAAGTCATATCACTCATGCTCTTCATGTGACCATCACTCCCCCTAGAACCATGCCTCTGTGCTCTGCATCTGATAAATCTCTCCCCCTTTTTCATCAATGGAAAAGGTATGTTTCCATTCGGGGTTGCTCCCCCTAACTAAACTATCCTTGGAAATACTTCCCCTAACTGAAATCTTCCTGAAACTGATCTCCCGACCTGAACTATCATCTTTATGGTGCTTCATCGTGTAAATATAATACATATAAGATAATCATTCAAAAGAATTCATTTTGGAGTATAAATTACTCTGAGTCTCTGGAGAATATAATCAAGGGATTCCCGTGGAAGAGGTTTTGTGAATATGTCTGCCACTTGTGCTTTTTTGCCCACATATTAACTCTAATGTTCTTCTCTGCAACTTGTTCCTGTAGAAAGTGATACTTGATTGGAATGTTCTTTGTCTTGGAGTGCATCATGGGGTTCTTTGATATATTGATGGCGCTTGTATTATCACAATATATTGGAATGGGCTCATCATACTCAACCTCTATATATGTCATAGTTTGTTTCATCCATAGAACCTATGTACAACATCATGTTTCTACAATATACTTTGCTTCGGTTGTAGACAAAGATAATGATGATTGTTTCTTGCTTAGCCAAGATACTAAACACTCACCCAAGTAAAACGTTGCTCCACTGGTGCTTTGTTGGTCATTAATGCAACCTACCCAATATGCATATGTGTGGGCAATAAGTGATAGATCCTTTCCTTTTGGATACCATAATACAAACTCTTATGTTCCTTTGAGATATCTGAAAATCCTCTTCGCTGCTAAGACATGTGATTCCTTTGGTGCTTATTGAAATCGTGACACCTATCCAACTGCCTACATTACATCTAGTCTAGATGTTGTCACATATAGTAAGCTACCAATCATTGACATGTATTACTCTGGTCTATAGAATTTGAATCATCATCTTTGTTGAACTTGCAACTGGTTTGCATAAGAGTGGTAACTCATTTGCAATCTTCCATTCCGAACCTATTTAGCCTTTCTCTGATATACTTAGTTTTAGAAATAAAAATCACTTGGTTTTTTTGACATATCTGAAGACCAAGAAAGAAGGATAGTTCTCCAAGTAATGACATTTCAAATTCATTCTGCATATCCTTTGCAAATTTTTGGCTTAACATGTCATCATTGCTTCCAAAAATAATATCATCAACATAAAATTCAATTAATAAAATACTATCTTGAGTTACCTTGATGTAGAGTTTGTTGTTTGTACTTCCTTTTCTGAACCCTTCCTGCTATATATATTTACCCAGTCTAGAGTACCATGCTCTAGGAGCATTTTTTAGACCATATAAGGACTTCTTTTCGATGCAGAATTATTCTTCATTTTATGTTTCTTCTTTGTAAAGTTGTTCCATTGATTCATTTTCTTCTTCCTTTAATTCTTGTCCACCTGTTTCATCAATTGTTACATTGATGCTTTCCACAACTTTGTTCAACCTCATATTGTAATACTTGTATGCTTTCATTGTGCTTGAGTAACCAACAAGTAATCCTTTGTCCACATGAGAGTCAAACTTTCCCATTCTGCCATATTCTCTTTTGATGTAGCATTTTCTTCCAAATACTCTGAAGTGCTTCACATTTGTTGGTCTTCCTTTCCATAGCTCATAGGAATTTGTGTCATTGTTTTTTCTGAGAATTACTCTATTTTGAATGTGAATTGTTGTATGCACTGCATGTTTCCAAACAATATCTGTCAATTTTGAATCCATTAGCATTGTTTGAGCCATTTCATGTGTAATTATCATCCATTATGATAATGTTCATTTGTCTCTGAACCAATCTATGAATCCATGCTCTCGTCCACTGTCATATATCTATCCAAACCTACTAAGTGTTCTTATGAATCCATCTTTGTCCATACTATCCAAGACTCTATTGCACATTGTCCATAATGTTGACCCATTTATCACTGTACTATCATGAAGTATTCACTAATACAACTGATTGTACTTATGCTAACTGAATGCTTTGGATCTGTCTATTCAAACTCTTGAAGATGTTGGAATGATGATTCTTTGGTCTGTCACAGTTATCGCATAGACTCCCCCTGTCTAATATTCATGTTACTTGGGAGTCTCTAAGTCAGATGGCTCAGAACAATTATTGCTCTGATGTGTATTCATCATCATTTTCATTGGTAGATTCATCATCTCTCTGAGATCTGACTTCTTTATTTTTGTCCGTGGATTCATCTTTCACTACAATGCATGAAAGTACAATCTCTTGAGCATGTTCCTTATTCACATGTCCTTCTTTTCTTTCAGTTGTTTTCCAAACCTTTATGTATCTGACATCTTTCTTTTTCTCTGTAGAATTTTCTTCATCTCGTTTTACTGCCAATATTGCGATCTCTGGGACCTGGTCTTTGTGTTTTTGTATCCATACTTTCTTACATCTGACATCAGTGTTCTCTTTCATGGAAGTATCGATCATGCTTCTACAATCACTAGCTATGTGTCCATAGTTATGAAATTTGTAATATTCAATGTTACATGGGGCCACATAGGCATTTCTTGCTTGAACATTTTTTTTATAATCCCTGCAATATGTAACCTTATGTCCAAAGTTAGTACAATAAAAACAATGACCATAAAAGAAATTTGCATACCTGGGAGTGAATGATCTTCTTTGTGTTGTAGTCCTTATGAATTTTTACCTTGATTGATCATGATCATGATTGAAGCTTCTTTGTGGCTTGAACATGGATGTTCTTCTTGAATATGTATCTTCAATAGTATTCTTATATTTTGGTTGACCATGATTCCTTCCTTTGAGTACTTCTGCATAACTCTTTCTATTTTATTCATTATTCTTTTCTAGCAACCTAGAGTGCTTCTCTTCATTCTCTATAACTGATGTGGATGTTTCTATCTATTCAACGTTCTTGTTGAGCTTGATGATTTTACTTCTCAATGTGACAACTTCTTCTTAAATATTCTCAACCTCTTCTTATTTCTTCATTATCAGAGACTTCATGACTTCTTTTGTTCTTTTCTCTTCTTCAAGATGAATTTTTAATGTGATTATTTCATCTTCAAGTCCTTTCTCTTCTTAACGAAACTCTACCTCAAGCTGGTTTAGATCATTAGTTCTTTCCTTAAGATGATCTGTCAATATATTATCTCTCATTTCTTCTTATTCCTTTTGTGCTTCTATGTTGGCTTCCAAATACTGATTTTGATATTCAAGATTTTCTTCGATCTTTCTGTCTTCTTCTAGCTGAGTTCTTAAGTTCTTGATGACATGTTGGGCTTCTTAAAAAATGTGAAAACTTTCCTTTTGTTTAATCAATTCTTTCTTGAGTGACTTGTTTTCTTCTCTTAGTTCATCTAAAGCACTAATCAATTATGCTTCACAATAGTCTTCCTTTTCAATTAGTTTTTCTTTTTTATTTCCTTCATGGAATTCTATTTCAAGATGTCTGTGTTTTTCATAATTAAAACAAAATAACATACCTATGGTGATTATGTACTCTTCATCTTTTGAATCTGTTTGACATGGTGAACATAATTCTTCTTGATCTATATCTGCATCTTCTTTGGCATTTTCTGAATCTTCGATGGGTGCAGAATATATTTCATGTAATGTATCCCTAAGTTCTTTGGTTGATGAACATTTACCAACCTTTTTCTCTTTCTAGATTAGATAATCCTTCCCAAATGAAATCCATTATTATTTTGTTATTATTTTTCAATTCCTTATTGGCTGCATTCTTTAGCCTTTTTGAACTATCATATCCTGTAACAACTGATATCCAAATATAATGTCCATGTGCCTGTAAAATTATTTCCATCCTTCTGATCCACATCTCATACTTAAAACTATTCTGACCATTAAACATTGGTACTCCATTCTCAGAATAATCCATGATCTCCTTCCAGTGGTTAAATTGTTTCTTGAAGGAACCGGCTCTGAAACTGATTGTTGGATTACTGAGAGGGGTTGAATCAGTAATAGAGAAATTTAATCCTTTTTCACCATAAAATTCAAGTGTTATATCAATGTATCATTTTCATCCAATAGTTACAAAGTAAATAAATAATGAACGAATGAAAAATCACACACATACACAGTACACCAATGTTTTACATGGAAACACAAAGCGGGAGAAAACCACTGGATGTTTTTTCTTATATGTCTTTAAGAATTACATTCATTGGAAGCACCAACTTCCTTTGTTTTCTAGCTGCAACTGGAAGGAGGCTCCAACCCCCTAGTTTCTTAGGCTACAACTTGAGGGAAGCTTAAACTCCCCAATTCTCTGGCTACGACCAGAAGGACACTACAACACCCTAGTTTCTCAAGCTACAACCTGAGGGAAGCTCTAAATCCCCAATTCTCTGGCTACAACCAAAAGGAGGATACAACCCCCTATGTTCTCCAGCTACAACCAGAAGGTGTCTACAACCACCTGTCCTTTCCCCGTCCAACCTCCCTAATGTAGAAGTAGAATGATGGAACCATTGTCACACTATCACTGTGAGATATACTGTTGTAAACTTGTACCATTCAACATGTAACAACCTATACCAATAACATGTGCCAACATGTACCATACATCAACTTGTACCTCAACCTGTACCATAAAAAAATGTATCAACCATGCACCAAACCTGTACAAATAACCTGTCACAATAACCTATCCAAACAACCTGTAATCAACCTGTACCATAAACAAGTGCATCAACCATGCACCAACCTGTACCTCAACCTGTACAATCAACGAGTGCATCAACCATGCACGAAATATGTACTAATTATGCATCAAATACACATAAACTATGACTCATCAAGATGTACCAACATCATCAACTATACACCTCATGTATGTGCCAACTCATCAACTACTTGTCTCAACCATGTACCCAACATGTACCTCAACCAAAATCCCTCATAAATTTCATCATCCAAATCTGATCTGATCACATATACCTCAAACACTATACCACAATTCTATACCTCAAACCATGTGCTAGAACCTCACCGTTATACAACCTCTATCTGTACCAATAACTTCAGCAACATACTTGAACCAAAAGCCCCTTTTTTTTCTTCTTGTAGCATTATGTTGTCGCGGGTTTGCTGTTGCGAATTCACTTCCGTGATTTTCCTGCCGCACTTTTTCTTCTACGATTTTTCTATCACACTTTTGTTTCCGCACTTTTCTTGCTGCGATTTTTCTGCCGCACTTTTTCTGTCGCACTTTTCCTACCGCACTTTTTCTTTCGCAGTTTTCCTGCCGCACTTTTTCTTTTGCACTTTTCCTGCCGCACTTTTTTTGTTGCATTTTTCTTGTCGCACTTTTTCTGCTGCAATTTTTCTTCCATACTTTTCTACCGTACTTTTTCTGCTTCACTTTTTCTTCCACACTTTTCCTGCAACACTTTTCCTCCCGCACATTTTCTGCCGCACTTTTTCTGCTGCAATTTTTCTCTATCAATAATACCTACCCAAATAACCTTTCACAAAAATAGATATTCAATGGTATTCAAGTGTGATTTGAATGAGATACCCTTGCCTCCTATTTATAATTTTATGTAGCTTCCTCAAGGGGTTACCTTCTAACCATCTTCACTTTCCTTATTTTAGGGTTAACCCACTTATAACCACTTGTCCACTTAACTTAACCACTTTCCATAATTAGTAAATTCTCCATTAACTTTATTATTTAAATAATTTCTTCTTTGCAAACACTTTGACTACTTTGACCTTTTGGGGCTTCTAGATGACTCATGAGGGTTATCCAACTTCACATGGCCATAACTCTCTATTCGTGAGGAGTTATGTGACGTTCCACATACCACCAGAAATGGCATGACATGTACTATCCATATAGAATAGTTTCACTTGCAAATATATCAAAACTCATACCATTATCCATCAAACAAACTTGGGTCCATTACCCAAACCTTTGTGCTACCAGAATTTTCTAGCGGACTTTCTTCAAGGGTTGACATCAATGAAAACCAACAAAATTAATCAATAGATTGATGGGGGATACATTAAGGCCCTCCTTCAACAAATATCTTCCCATTAACTTCAACACATTATCTAGGAGAGGGATCTAGAAACCAACTAGTACCTAGGATCTTGCAGTCCTCAGTGGCAGGCTTTCTCATAGTCGATAGTGGGTTTACATCATTGGCTCATGATTGATCAATTATACAATTTTTCAATATCATATCCTTTATTCACACTAGATAGATTGTACTAGATATCGTTGGGTCCATTTCCTTCAGTAGTGGGTCCCCTCACGTCTATTAACAATATACCTTGATGACTGGTAATCAAATAGTTTCTACCATGTTTGAAATTATCTAATATGCTCACATTTTTTAGAATAGTACCATTGGAGTTTGGGATGAAGACATTGGGTTTGGGGCCACATCACTCATTCATTCTACTCCTCCCAAGTTGTGATGTATTATATCACTATTGTATGAGTACTCTATACACTACGGGAGCACTCTCATTGGTGTTGAATGTCTTCTTAATATATACTATGACATAGGTCCACATTGTGTTTTCTCATGGCTATGATTTAGTTTTTGAAAGGGATCCAGTTTGTACTTTTTCGTGGCCATTGTTGTAGCATAAATTCACATTGTCAAATTTTTTGAATTTTCGCAAAAGTTGCACAAGCTTTGCTAAATTTATCACTTCAAAATATTTGATTTGGATAATCCCACCATGTATTCCTGTCCTTCTATGAGTCAAATTATAGCCCATTATTTCCATTTGAAAAACCTCATTTTTCTCAAGTCATGGTTCCTAAGTCCTGGTCATTTTGTTCTCACAAAAATATTTCCAAGATAGATTTTCTGCCCAAATTTAATTTTCAAAGTCCTTGTGTTATCTCACTATTATCCAATCCAAGTAAATCTAAGCACCTGGAAACTTATCGTAGGTGAAAAAGGGCATGGCGCACCCCCAAAAAGACCTAAGTTTTATTAATTAAGGCACTTACCACAAGACTGTAGTAGTGTTGCAGATTTCGACCAAATCGAACAGTTGTAATTGAGCACACACAAGATCGACGATTCATGTCTAGCGTCGGAGTTCCCTCATCGAAATCTCTCACTCATGAATTAACTCTCGGTCACTCCAATGGGTACCAGCTAACCAATGGTTCAAATTTGGTGGGGGGTTTAGATCAACGGTTCAAAATATATCACATCTTCCCCCTGAATTCAATGCTTGGTTGATAAGTGTCTATGATGATGTCAGTAGGAGGGAAACCCCAAAATGACACCCAGAGAATTCAATGCCAATAGGAAACCTATCGGGACAATCAACAACTTCCACGTGGACATGTGAAATCTTCCAAAGACATAGAATAGCATGTAAAAATGAGTGATATGTGTCATGTCCCTCTTCCATATCAGTGTCAACATGGACCAATGGAAATTTTCCATGTGTCCAAACAACGTTAGCATGACGTTATTGAGTCCTTAACCAATTTTTTTATTTTGATCACATTAGATCGACAACCCTCATTTGTTTTCAGCACCTCTAATTAATGGTCCTAATTTAATCTTGGAGTCCCCTCATTTAAGTCTCATAAATTAGATAACCCTAAAGGTGCACCTCCAATCAACAGTCCATATTTGATCGTTGATCTCGGATATTTGCATCCAGATGCCACATCAACCCGCCATCAAATTCACTATTAGGAACAACCAGTGGATGACATGTGGCATACCCCTGTTGCATCAGCATTGACATGGACCAATGAAAATCGGACACATGGACATAGGGAAATCACTAGAAACACTGGTTAATATATCAAAATTCGATGACATGTGTCACACCTAACTTCCTGCCACATCAGTTCTATCAAGGACAAATTATAAGATGCCACGTGTCCTTGGTTGATGTCAACTCGAAGTCCTCTCATAATATTATCCCTCATCAAAGTTCAAATCATTTGATCACTCCAATGGATTCACATTCGATTGATGGTCCACATTACTCTGATGGTGCATTTGATCGACAATTCATATTAAATCTTAGGTCTCGAAGCCTACCTCTTAGCGTGCAATATTATATCCAATCAGTGGCTTCCATGTTGATAATGAAGGTTGACCTGGTATATATGCGCCCCTTGTCTAAAAGGTAAATTTGCATCCATAATTCCACGACATGCATGTTTACTTTCAAACAATATGGGGCCACCTCTGACATAAAATGTCTATCCATTTTAATTTCACGATAAATTTGGGATTAGTTATCATCGATCCATATGTACAGCAGATCAACAAAGCCTCTCAAATTTATGGTCAATATTGTACACTATTTAAATAGATGTCACATGTAATCATTTGTGGCATAACATTCTTATTTTGTTTGTGATATAAAATAGCACAATGTAAGAGGTGTCGACAACTCCAAAGATTCTATTTTTAGAAAATAGATTTAGATTTCAAGGAAGTATTTGAGCAGATATTCCCAGGAATGAAGGGATTTATTCAAGAAATAAAAAATATTATAAGAGAATTATCAAGGAGACTGTAGGAAAGGAGGAGGAGTTATAAGGTAGGTTAGGAAAAAGAGGCAGTCATACTATGTTCTTTGTTATGAAGCCTGTGGGGAAATTATAATTTTCTCAGGCATCAAAGGATAATTTTGTTAGGAAGTGAGGAATGATTCCACGCTAAACCTAGTATAAGAGAGGAAGAAAGATGTAATCAATAAAGTAAATTACAAAGAAAACACACAATACACAGATATTTTACCCTGGAAAACCAGCATTCCTTGAGCGTTCTTCTATCTTGTTGTCTTATTCATTCAGAATAAAATGTTACATGTCTAACCTTGTTCCACACATAAGACACAATCAATATCATACCCTCTGTATTTGCACAAGAACAACCCTATAGCCAATTCGTCTTACATATGCATGAGCAACAACCTCTATGATTATTGATTCTTGGAGATTCACCATTCATCATCTAAAGATCAACATCTAGAGAATTACAACACACCTTATTTATAGGATTTACAGTAGGAAAAAAACTAAAGAAAAGGAACCCAAAAATGGTTAAATATCCACATATAACATTGGCTACAAATCCCATGAATCTCAGGATTTTGTTACAGTCGGCTACCAATTCAGATTACCAGTCAACTACTAGTTGGCCTTCATTTGGTCTTCAATCAGTTTCCACACGCCCACCTGTCGACCTCTTGTCGGTTGACCTCTTTTACTTTACACACCTCAACCTTCAATATGTTTTTGATGTCTTAAAATTCATATTTACCCAGTCAAACCACCTCGACCTTCGACTTCAACTGTCGGTCGATCCACCTTGACTAGACTTTCACTACAAAGAATATAACAAACCAACATTCTCCCACTTGTTTTTTTCTTTACCGAAACTGAGATACCTTTGAAATTTCGTTCTCAAACCCAGGGAAACAACTCCCATTACCTCTCTGCACCAAGATAACTTCACATCACTCACATACTTGGTCAAAGAGTCTGTTATGTTTTCCAACATGTCTACTTTCTCCTGTAGCACCTTGTTTATGTCCACCATGTCTCTCACGAAATGGTATTGTACATCAATATGCTTAGTCTTAGAATGATAAGTAGGGTTCTTTTCTAGAAATTTTGTTCTTTGATTGTCGCAATTTATCTTCATAGCTATCTGCTCAAACCTGATTCCTAAACACAACATTTGTAGCCATACTACTTATTCTCTTCCATGAGTGGCTACCATGTATTCATCTTATGTTGTTGATAGGGCTATGAACACATGTCCCTTACTCATCTAGTCGATTTCTCCACTGAACATTTTGAACACATATCCATTGGTCGACCTCTGTTGATCCATATCTCCATCTTATTCAGTGTTGAAAAATCCATGTGCATTTAATTCATTGTCACCTCCAGGTTTTCCTTGATAACATCTAGCATAATATTTTTTTCCAAAAAAATACCTGAATACTCTCTTGATAGTTTTTCAGTGCTCCTTCCCAGGTGTCGACATGTATATACTAAACACTCCCACTACATGGGAAATTTTTTTTCAAGTGCATACCATAACATACATTAGACTACCAACATCACTTGCATAGGGAACACATGACATGTCCTCTATTTCCTCTTGTGTCCTTGGACATTGTTTAGTAGTTAGCCTTGCTCCCACAGGAATTGGCACCTTCCTAGGTTTTCAATCATTCATGTTGAAACGTTTCAATATTGTTTCAATATACTTCGGTTGGTTCAACCAGAGCTTTCTAGATACTTGATCTCTCTTAATATCCATTCCCATAATGAATTCGGTTGCATCGATATCCTTAATGTCGAACTTGGAGGATCGTTTCTTCTTCACCTCCATTGTTGTGTCCATGTTGTTTCCAATCAGCAACATGTCATCGACATACAATGCTACATATATGAAATTCCCATATTCTTCTTTGGAATATATGCAGTGATAATCTTTGCTTCTCACAAACCCCAAACTAAGGATGCATGTGTCAAAATTTTGGTACCACATCCTTGGTGATTTCTTTAGACCATAAAGGGATATTTTTAGTTTGCACACCAAATATTTCTTTCCCTTTACTACAAATCCTTCAAGCTCTTTCATGTATATTTTCTCTTCCAAGTCCCCATGTAGGAACATTGTCTTTACATCCATATGTTCTATTTCTAGATAAAATGGTGTATCTAGAGACATTAGTACTGCAAAAAAAGTTAATTTTGCAACAGGGGAAACAATCTCACCGAATTCGGCTCCTTCGACTTGGGAATATCCTTTCGCTACCAATCAAGCTTTGAATTTCTCGACTTGACCTATTTCATTCATCTTCTTATTGAATTCTCATTTGCTACCAACAAGATTTCTTCCACTAGGTAATTTTAATAAGTCCTATGTCTCATTTTTGTGCAAGGATTCCATCTCTCTACGATGGCATCCTTCTAGATTTTTCCCTCTGTTGAGTTGACTTCCTCCCCGATCGACTAGGGATCATTTTCATTGGCATTTAACATGAATGTGAAATGTAAGTCAAGCAGAGTATACCTTTCGACTGGTTTTATTATTCATTATGACCTCCTTACAACCAAGGTCATTTGTTCCACCTCTTCTTCTAATTCAATCGACTCATTTAAATCATCTTATTCGTTCCTCAATTCAAACTTCACCTTCTCTGGATTATTCTTGGTCTAATCAATTTCTTTAGGATCGTAATTACTTCCAACTTCTAGGAATACCACATATCGATTGTACACTTTTTTCTTTGATGCAGGATCCCAGAGCTTATATCCTTTCATTCCTTCTTTGTATACAATGAAAATACACTTGACTTCCTTCTTGTCTAGTTTGCTCCTCTTTTCCTTGGGAACATGCAAAAATGCATCACAGCCAAATACTTTGAGATTTTAAACCAAAGGATTATTACCCAACCATACCTCATGTGGATTCATGTCGACTAGTGTCAATGAAGGAGACATATTCACCAGATATTTTGTAGTGTTGAATGCCTCTACCCAGAATTCTTATGTGATCCCAACACCATTGAGAATGCTCCTTGCCTTGTCCATCAATGTTTTGTTCATTCTCTCAGCAACTCCATTTTGGGGGGGGGGGGTATATGGTGTGGAATTTCGGCGTACTATGCCACACTTCTTGAAGAAATGATAAAATTATTTTCCACGGAATTAACCACCATTTACAGTCCTCAACACATTAATCTTCTTATTTGTCTTGTTTTATACAAGAGATTTAAACTCTTTGAATTTCTTGAAAACCTCTTATTTCTTCCTCGAGAAATATATCCATGTCTTCTTGGAAAAATAATCTATGAAGGACACATAATATAGGGATCCACCAATTTAAGGCATTGAAACAGGAACAAACACATCACTATGAACCAATTATATAATCCCATTTTCCCTTGTCACTCCATATGGGAATCTCACCTGACTTTGTTTACCATATATGAAATGTTCAGAAAATTTGACTTCTAAATTACAAGTAGGAAATTCTTCAACCATACTTTTATTATGCATAGCTCGAAGTCTTTTTTCTCCTATGTTTCCCATCCTCCCGTACCATATCATGGTTGGGTCGAATTTATGATGACTTGTTGAGTCGGTTTGAGTTGACTCAATCAGATTCAAGTAGAGTTAGTTTGAAGTCTAGTTGACTTTAGGAACAATGATGTTGTTGCATCCAGACAAGTCGACACTCCCTAGTAACTTGTATAGGGTCCCAATTTGAACTATTTTCATTAATACCATTGCACCTCTGACCATATTGCACGAATCCTTCTAAAATAGAGTGTGCACCCCTGCATCACCCATGTTTCTGACATATATCAAGTTTATTTCGAAATACAAAATGTGTAGCACACCCTAAAGGGTTATACTCCTTCCATCCTACAATATCATTCGAACTCTTCCCCATCCAACAATTTTGGTTTTAGAGTTGTCCCTTAAGAACATGTCTCCTCGTTCATATTGTTCATATTTGTAGAACCATTCTCTATGTGGTGTCATATGATAGGATGCTCCTGATTCAATCAACCAAACAAATTGATCTGATTGTGTATTGATCGACACCAGGTACACATCACCTCCCTTATCTAGAGTCGTATTTATCTTAGTCGATTGATTCTCATCGGATCATGTACTTACTTCCATTTCCTTCAACTTGCAGTCCCTTTTTTAATGCCCAATATTACCACATTTCCAGCATATTCTTGTCGATTGAAAGGGATTTAGATATACCCTTCAACTTAGACTTTCTACCGGAGAATTTTCTTTTATCTATGTCAATCAGTCAACCTCTCACCACTAAATCGTCTTTGGCTGATCCTACCATGTTCTTCCTTCTCATTTCTTCTGGCAGTAGATACGCAACCACATATTCTAGCGCTTATGTGGTTGTATTATTCCATATAGCCACAACTAATCTATCCCAGGAGTCTGGCAAAGAACATAATAGGCTAATACATTTATCCTCCTTGGTGATTTTAATATCCACAGAAGGTAACTGGCTTATAATGGTATTAAATGCATTTAAATGCTTACTCACTGAACTACCATCACTCATCCTCAGAAGATATAGTTTATTTCTGAGAAACATATTATTTACCAAGGATTTTGATTGGTACAATCTCCCCAAATTGTCCCATAGTTTATTGGTTGAATCTTCACCTGATACATTCAGTAGTATCGAATCTACAAGACAAAGTCGAATAATACTACTCCTTGATCTTATCCCGATTTTATCCCATTCTTCCATTGACATATCTGTCAGCATGGTACATGGAAAAACTGTTGTCCAATGTTCTCAATCTACAAGGAGATATTCAATTTTAAGCTTCCAAAGCTCAAAATTTTGGCCATTGAATTTTTTTATCTCTATTCTTGCGCTGCTTTCCATTCTTTAACACAATCTTTAAATATTTATATCTTACAAATCTTACTAAACCTAGGGTTTAGATCAGATACAAGGTTGTTAAACCAAGCTCTAATACCACATGTTAGGAAATGAGGAACACTTCCATGCTAAACCTAGTAGAAGTGAGGAAGAAAGATTTAATCAAGAAAGTAAATGATAAGGAAAACACACAGTACATAGAGATTTTACCCTGGAAACCCAAACAGAGAAAACCATCATTCCTTGAACGTTCTACTCTCTTTTTGTCTTATTCATTCAAAATAAAAGGTTACATGTCTAACCTTATTCCACACCTAAGACACAATCAACATCATACCCTCTTTCTTTACACAAGAACAAACCTGTAGCCAATTCGGCTTACATCTGCATGACCAGTGACCTCTATGATTATTGATACTCATTGATTAATCATTCATCATATAAATATTAGCATCTACAACATTACAAAAAACCTTCTTTATAGGATTTACAGTAGGAAAAACCCTAAATAAATGGCGCACAAAAACGGTTACAGATCCACGATGATCATTGGCTACAAATCCCATGAATCTCAAGATTTTGTTATAGGAAAATACCAAGTCTGATTACCAGTTGATTACAAGTCGGCCTTCATTTGGTCCTCATTCATTTGCCACATGCCCACCTGTTGACCTCTTTTCATTTGACCTCTTCGAATTTACCCAGTCGATCTACCTCAACCTTCAACTTATTGTTGATGTCTTCAACTTTGTCTTTACCCAGTCGAACCACCTCAACCTTCGACTTCGACTGTCATTCGATCCACCTTGACTAGACTTCCAATGAAAATAATATAACAACCCAAACAATTCATGGATTCATGGCTCATTCTCAGTACAACTCTATTTTTCTTCATATTTTATGTGTTAATATCCTTTCAATTCCATGTCTATTCTTTTCCATGAAATTATGATATGCAGCTTGGAAAATTTGGTATATCTTCCACTGTCAATGAGTGTATTTATGAAATATTTAAAATATTTATACTAAGACCTTTTACTATGATGTTATATATTCAAATGTTGTAATCAAAATTACATATGTCATCGTTTTTCATCTGGATTCATTCTTTAAAATGCCCAGATTAAGATGTTCATTTTATGTTGGATTAATAATCTATATTCCCAAAACACATTCTTCATCTCAGGATTGATAGAGAATTATTTTTCCCTCTGTTGTGATATGATATTTATTTCCCTTCTTATTTATTCTACCTTTCCATTATCATCTTTGATACTCTGTTGGTTGAGAATCCATGTACAATGGATTATGCCTCTGATATAAAATATTTACATATTATTTATTCCAGTCAGTTTCCATTTAATTCTTAATCCATGTCTACCCTATTTTATCCAATCTTTTACTTTTAAAAACTAACATTATGAGCTTAATTGTTAGAATTGTTTCTTAGTGATAGTGGGCATCTACTATTCTTATATTAGATGATAGATCCCTCTCAGGTCCAAGAGCTATATTGTGGCCTAAAGTTGGTTTAAATATGTGTTGGCATGGTTTCTAAATAGCAAGAAAACATCTCAATTTACAACATTATTTTTGGCATCGTTGTCAGGGAACGAAGGTTCAATATTCCTAGGATTTTATTAATATTAGATCTATTTTTTGAAGGTGGAAAAGGATCAAACATAGGTTGTGTGGTTATTCACCTAGAGACTCCACTTTGTTTTCAATCAATTGATCAAAGACTCCACTGGGAAGTGAACCCTGTTGACAAAGAAATGAAGAACTATTTCAGAATAGTCAGGTACCAAATGGAAAGATTCTTTCAAGAATTTTTAGATCTGTTAATTAGTCCTCTACTGCTATTTCTTATCCATTTCAAAAAAAAAATCTTTGTTTATATTCAAAGGATCACAGTTTCAAAAATTCATCTCCTTTCTTGAAAAAAGAATCCATGATTTCCTCTTACATTCCTCAAGTAGATAAGCTTCTTATATATACTAAAAGTTTTCTAGAACCAATAGCACATATACATGTTCCTTTAATAGAAAAACAATCTTGTGAAATATTTGAGAAGGAGGCTTATATAGAAGCTCATACAATCAGTAATATACCTTATTATCAGTCTACAAAGATCCATCCTTGGGTTATAAATAGGTATAAACCTCTGAAGTTTCCATATGTCCTTCATTATTTACCTCCTAAAATTTTCAAATATCTTCCTAAATTCAATGGAGAAGATGATGTTTCGGTAGAAAAGCACATGGCATCCTTTGAACATTTCACAGATTTCTTAGATATTCAACATGAGGATGTATTTATGAGGATGTTCACCCATTCTTTAGAAGGGGAGGTCAGAAGATGGTTTAGAAATTTGGAAGTTGATTCCATCATCTCTTGGATTGATTTCTATGATCTTTTCTTACACAGTTGGGCTGAAAGGAAATATCATCATCAATACCTATCTGATTTTTATGCTATAAGAAGAAGGAATGATGAAACTATTACAAAAATTAATAGAATATTTGAAAATTCATATCAAAATTTTCATGTTGATATTCAACCTTCTAAAGCTACTACCAAAGTGTATTATGCAATGGCACATCATCCAAATTTGGATTTTTTGTTGGAGATACTTCACACACACCTAGGATTTCTTTTTCCTAAGGTTTTCCCTATGTTTATTAGTCATTATTCAGTATCCTATATTTTAGTAAGAATATTCCTCTAGGATAATATTCTCTTCATTTCACACGTTAGTTTGATCAATTGAGTGGAATCTAGATGCTACATTAGGATCATCACCATGAAGCATTGGTATCATCACCATCTAATGTGCATTGTCCTTGGGATTATCACCAGACTAGCACATTACTCATGATTCCCTGATCTCCTCCTCACTTTACTATGTTTCAGTTAGTTAATCGAATACTGATACACTAGTTAACTCAGACTAGGTGGAAGTTCACTCATGTAACTACCTGAGAGACTAGACAAGGTGGAAGTTTACTCCCATAACTATTGGTGTGTGTCCAAATCACTCTAGACCACCACTATGGTGCATTGGATTATCCTGCAGTGCACATTAGTTGAGCTATACAGAGTATATCATGTGTAAATTATCATTCATTCATTTTGTTAATGAGAATTCTTCCATTCTTTCTCTCATGTTTCTCTTTTCTTATATTTTATCTACAAGATTTGTATGTCATTTTCTAGGTAGATCTATTTTGTGCAATTTCAACACATTTACATGGTATCAGAGCCGGTAGATTTCTAGGAAAAAGACACACCATATTATTTTTGCAGGTATCGAAGATTGAAGACAGCAGAAAAATGGAATTTTCAAAAGAATTCATTCTTACACCGTACAATTGCTTTGCATGGAAAGAGAAGATGATAGTGCATATTCTAGGAAGAGGATTATACAAGTTAACCATGGACACAAATACCGAACCCACATCATGCATATAAAAATACAAGTATTTGAATTGAATGGATGAATTTGGTGATTAATTGGGTTGGTTGTCATTGATGTCAACCCTTGAAGAAAGTCTGGTAGCACAAAGGTTTGCATAATGGACCCATGTTTGTTTTATTTATAATGGTATGAGTTTTGATATATTTTCAAGTAAGACTAATCTATATGGATAGTACATGTCATGCCATTTCTGGTGGTATGTGGAATGTCACATAACTCCTCATGATTTGAGAGTTATGGCCTTACGAAGTTGGAGGACCCTCATATGTTGGCTTGAAGCCCCAAAAGGTCAGAGAAGTAAAAGCTCTTGCAAAGAATAAATTATTTAAATAATAAAGTGAAGTGATGTTGGCCCTAGGTTATGAAAGGAAGCGAAGAACGAGGAATAAAAGGGAAAAAGTGAGCTTCGCAGGAGACACAGTGACTGTCACTGGGTTGAAGCGAGCAAAAGAACAGAAAAGATGGAGTGAAGTGCGGAAAAGAAAGTCGTTGGATGAGGAGATCGAGGATGATATATCAGCAAGGGAGAGGGAATGAGGATGACTCAAAAAGTGGGAAAATCCACCATTGGATTCTTTGGAACACTGCGTGAAAAGGAAGGAAAGACAGGCTGGCGAAGCCCGAAAAAAGAGCGTCAAGTTGACCTAGGGTTTTAGACACCTAGGGTTTTTGTATTTAGGGTTTTGGAACCTAGGTTTTGGCCTAAGGCTGTCGGTGAGGTATTGTAATGTATAAATAAAGGTCAAGAGAACCTGGGTCAGGTTGGTCATTGAGTATTGGTATGATATTGTTGTTGGTCTAGCTCTATTATTGTGTGAGAGATTATCATATTGGGGAGAGAAGTGCTGAGAGAGAGAGCCTTCTGGTATTGTAAGATCTTCAGCTGTGTGCAAAGATCAAGTCCTCTAGCTGGGTGTGCAGGAAGGGAAGAGAAAGAGAGAGAAGAAAGAAGATCTTCTAGTTGAGAGCGCAAACAAGAATTGTATGCTTTTCCTTAATAAATCATAAGCACAGTTATGTGGACGTAACCCAAGAGAGAGGGTGAACCATGTATACCTTGTGTTTTGGATGTGTGATTGATGCTTTGATCTATGTTGTTGTTGTATTATTGTTTTCATTGTTGTGTTAGATCAGATCTATAGCTGTGAAGGAAAGATATAGCTAGTTTAATGATAGATGCATGTTATGTTGTTGTTGCAATAAGAACCACTTGATATTCCCCTGGTTGTAGAAATATCTTTCCTACAACCCCCTCATAACTTATTTGGGTGAGACTGCATTTGCTTCGTAAGTGTTGCCGAAAGGGCCAGTATCTAGGGCTTGTTGGTTCTCTCTTGGAGTTGAACCCTGGGTCTACCCCTGTGCCAACAAATGGTTCCGTTGCCGGGACCGAAATATTTTTAAGGGACTGTCAAGGTGGGTCCCATCGAATACATAGATTCAGAAGTGGGTAGAGGATCAAGAGAAGGACTTCATTGAAGCCCAGAACAAGAACCCTAAAATAAGCACTGAATATTGGCTACAAAGACACATCTTCACCGACATTCACGAGATCTTCTTTGGAGGAATCCATTAGGAGTTACATGAGTGGTTGGCTAGGTTAGCTGACACACAGTTTGAAATCAGATCTAGACCTCATGTGGTTTGGACACCAGCATTGATCCAGAAGTTCAAGAGAGTTGACAATGTTATATCCAGAGCAATAGATCACTGGTTTGATAGTACCATCGGAGGGTATATCACTGAGTTAGTTGTTGACAGAACATAATCGTATAGTCAAGCCAAGAGATACTTTTTTAAGGGACCCAGAAGAAACTTTTTGCACTTCTTAAAGCTAAGAATCAAGATGCTCTTGCATGAAAACCACATCTTGAAGATATAGTAGATTGATTGGACCTAAAAAGGCTAATGTTCAAGATCTTGGATAGCGATAGTGAAACAGAAGTAGGACATACGTGTAGTGGGAAAGTATTCCGCGGAGTTCATCTTGAGAATTTGTTTAAGAAAAATTACAACGAAGAAGGTTTCTATAGTTGAGAAGAGGTAGATCTAACCGATGAAGAGCATCCAGAGCCCACCAGAACAGAAGAAGGGGAAGTTGAAGAACTATGCCAAAGTGAGCCAGAAACCTCAAGAACTGCGTGAACTAATGAGATAAGTAACATTAATCGTCATGTTATCCCAACAACACTTAGCAGTGAGAATAATCAGAACCACCAGAGTCTTCAGAGTACTATTACCAGTAGCCCAACATCTACTCAGACAAGAACCCTAGTCATCTTTATGGCAGATGAAATGAGACTCCCTATCTTTAGAGGAGATGGATCTGAAGATCTAGATCAGCATTGGTTTATGTGCGAGGCCGTATGGAATATTAAAAGTATCACCGATGAAGCTATCAAGAGAACCCAGTTCAACACTATGTTAAGGGACCACGCACTGAGATGGTACATGAAACTGGTCCCAAGGACTGGCATATCCTAAGCCCCTAAATAAGATCAAGAATGTGTTGATTACAGATTTTAATAAACCTAAGTCAGAATTACAATTTATTACAGAACTAAAAGAGATTAAACAAAAGGTAGCAGAACATGTTTGGGAGTTCAACCAGAGATTCAATACCCTGACAGGTCGATTAACTTTCCAAATCCCCAATGAACAGAACAAAGAGTGGTTCATCATTATGTTATTACCACACATAAGAATACCTTTGATGCAGTAGAAGATTGCATCTCAGGCAGAATATTTGGAGATCACCATGAAGATTGAATCAACACCGATGGGAGAATCTAGCTCAGGCATTAGCCAGATCATGAGCCAGCTAACTAGTTTTCCTTTACAGGTCAAGGATATTAAGAAAGACAAGGGAAAAGACAAAAGGGATGATATCTGGTGTGTCAGATGCAGATCTAAAGGCCATGATAAGGAACACTGCCCTTTATTTCATGAGTACTTGGAATTAGAAGCATCGAGCCCCTTAAAGCAAGTTAACCTACCCTAGTGCGAGGTATGCAGAAATAGGCATCACCCAGGTGAGTGCTACTACATGCAGAAGTATGTACTGAAACCCACAAATTTGTATTGTACATTTTGGAAATCAGTGGGGCATGATGATCAGGATTATAGAGGTTATGATATCATTCATGAAAGGTCAAGAGACATATACAAAATTCAAGGTGAAGTACAACAAGAGGAAAACACTCTGCAGTACAACTCTCCGGGGAGAGGAAATTTCACTCCTCATGGTGGCTACAGAGGATGAGAACGAGGAGGAAGTATGGGCCGAGGCCGAGGATAAATAATCTGTTACAACTGTGCACAACCAGGCCATTTAGCAAGGGATTGTTAGAATCCATGAACAACCTATAGTTATTGTAACTCCTTCGAGCATGTCATAGAAGAATGCCTTGTGCTGCTAGCTAAACTTTAGGGAAAACGAGGACCCCAATAGAACCCACAAGTACAACTGATATATGTTGAACCTCGCGGAGTAGACCCTAGAGTCAGTGTTATTACTGGAGGAGGCGCTACTACAGGAGAAGACAGAGCAACCCAAGGAAGGACTGAAAATGACCATAGAGTGAGGAAAGCTACAGAAAAGACCCCAATGTTTGATGTTAAGAAAGAAAGGAATATATTCGAGGAGGTAAGGAAAGAGTTCAAAGGAGATCAAGGATATTCATCAAAGAGACAACTAGAAATCAAAGAATATGGTATGCCTCGGGTGTTCAATCCGTCTGCATCACCAACAGAAGGGAAAGAGGTAAGAAAAATCATGGAATTCTTGCACACTTGTGTTAATTTGATTCAAGATAAAGGCGTTGTATAAGAATTACAATATTTAATCAAGAAGTATGAACTAGGAAAAATAGACCCCTTGTTGAATAGAGCAGTGCACCAAATTGGAAAAAGGAGAAGGACAAATAAAGAATTACACTTGAATGCTCAGATAGGAGAGTATGAGATAGACTATGCGGTCCTTGACTTAGGGTCAGAAGTCAATGTCATGATGAAGTAGACTTGGGAATTGATGGGAAAACCCAAGATGATATATTCCCCTATCAGGATTTGCATGGCTAATCAGCAAGCTATCAGTCCATTTGGACGATTAGAGCATGTCCCAGTGGACATCGATGGAGTAAGAACCTTTGCAAATTTTGAGGTAATTGAAATTGTTGATGATAGTTTCCCTTACCCTGTGTTGTTAGGAATTGATTGGGCCTTTGGCAATTCCACTGTTGTTGATTTAAAGAAAAGACACATGACATTTGAGAAAGTTGGCCTTAGGATCGTTGCACCTTTAGATCCAGATGAAGGTCCATGATACACAAAACCCATCAGATAATAAGACCACACATTTGAACTGGAAAACATCTACAAATTAACAGCTAGACAACAAGATTATATCAACTCTACAACTGACGAAAATCTGAGTTGGCGACGTGACAGTGCATGTTCATCTGATTAAGAAGAAGCGTTGGAAAAATGGCAGAACCATATGTACAAAGTATCTACAAGAAGATGTGCTAGGCTAACCAAAGAAGTTTGTTGGATTGGCACAATAGTGAGTAATCTACCCACATTTGATGGGATGAACTCTCTAGAAAGATTCTTAATAGAATTTGAGACAAGTGTACCAACACAACAGAGGTTGTTGGCAGTGGATGAGGCCATGAAAGACACACCAGCAAGATCATGGGGGACACATAAAAGAAATATTACAGACTAGACACAATGTCGAACTCTGATGACAACGCGGTTCTCAGCACAAGAAGGAAGATGCAAAGCATGGTACACAGGTCGAAGCTGCCCAAAGGACCATGTATGAAGATGCGAAGAGGCCTGGAGTGAGCATGTGATGTATGCCAGTGAGTTGGAAAACCATCCTGAAGAGATGAGATTCCATTAGCATCGTAGATGACCCTACAAGCATTTGAAAAATGGGTCGTTGACTTCATGGGACCTATAAACCCACTAGGAAAGCACACAGGAGAAAGGTATATTATCACTGTGATAGAATACCTGACTAGATGGGTCGAAGCAAGAGCATTCAAGGACTATAGTACATCTACAACTGCACATTTTATATTTGATGACATAATAACTAGGTTTGGATTCCCTAAGGTCCTTATGAGCGATCAAGGTACACACTTCATCAATAAGACAGTTGAAGCCCTGACTGAAGAATTTGCAGTCCACCATCAGAAGAGTACACCTTATCATCTAGAAGAAAACGGAACGGCTGAAGCATTCAACAAGATCTTGGAGATAGCATTGACAAAGATTTGCAGTGTGAACAAGGATGACTGGGATTTAAGAGTACCAGCAGTACTCTGGGCTTATAGAACCACTTGCAAGAAACTAACAATGCAGACTCCTTTCAAGTTGGTTTATGGTCTTGAAGTTATTGTCCCAATGGAGTACTTGGTACCAAGCTTAAGGATTGTTTCATTTACAGACACGGATGATACTGACACTATTCGTGAGAGGCTAACATAGTTGGCCGAACTAGAAGAAGACAGATTCATTGTAGGCTTCCATCAGCAAATTCAGAAGGAACGAGAAAAGTCCTATCATGACAAACACATCAAGAATAAGATATTCAGGCAAGGTGATTTAGTCTTTCTATATGATAGTAAGTTTATAAAACAACCTGGGAAGTTCAGAACGCATTGGCTCGGACCATATGAGATTGTCTATGTTACAGAAGGTGGAGTTGCATAGCTGAAAACATTGAAAGGAGACTAAAAAGAAGGCTTGGTGAATGGGATTCGACTGAACTTGTTCTATGACAACTAGCTACCTCGCAGCTACTAGTAGAATCAAGAAGTCAAGGGTCTAGGTACCAAGTGCAATTGAAACTGGGTACCAGACACAGAAAAGACAGTCTGCACAAGGATGGAAAGGAGGCATAAAGAAGAAAGCAAGGGTTGCACAATGCAGTCGAAAGTCGAAGAAAAACAAGAGGATCAGATCTCAAGTGCCTCAGGACGAGTCACAGGTGAGTGTTGGGGGCATGTTGGCCCTGGTTTATGAAAGGAAGCAAAGAATGAGGAAGAAAGGGGAAAAAGCGAGCTTCGCGGGAGACACAGTGACTGTCATTGGGTCGAAGCGAGCAAAAGAATAGAAAAGATGGAGCGAAGTGTGGAAAAGAAAGTCGTTGGATGAGGAGATCGAGGATGATAGATCAGCAAGGGAGAGGAATCGAGAGCAACTCAGAAAGTGGGAAAATCCACCATTGGATGCTTTGGAACACTGCATGAGAAGAAAGGAAATACAGGCTGGCGAAGCCCGGAAAAAGAGGTTCAAGTTGACCTAGGGTTTTAGATACCTAGGGTTTTTGTATTTAGGGTTTTGGCACCTAGGTTTCAGCCTAAGGTTGTCGGTGAGGTATTGTAATGTATAAATAAAGGTCAAGAGTGTTGGTTGTGGAGCCTGATTATCTTCCTGATTTAGAGGTCTTTTAGTTTCAGCCATGTTTATACCCCATGAAGTATTTGCACCCCGGAAGTATGTACACTCTTCCACGCAGGGGAGTGCAGAGGGGGGGTACCCCCTCTACGGGGTCTGGGGGGGCTATCCCCCCGACTGGGGGGTCTGGGGGAAAGCGGGCCCCTAGCAGTGGTTCGGGGGAAGCGTCCCCCGATGGGGGTTCGAGAGCGAAGCCCCCGAAGCAAAAATTGCCTTGTAAAAGTATATTGTAATTTCATTGTAAATATGGACCATTCATTATAAGGTTGCAGATCTAACGATAGAGATTATGTTAGGGTTTTTTTCCCTAGAAGGAAACCCTCTTTTATGAGGGAAATGTATTGCGGCTATGTAGGTTGTCGAGTATTGTATTCTAAGAGAGGAGACTATGAGAGAAAGAAGAGGAAGTTACAGCGGGTTTTGTTGTAGGTTGTATTCCTTCATTTTGTTGGATAATAATAAAGAAAGGACCTGGCAATTTCTCTGGTGGACGTAGCCCACACTGGGTGAACCATGTAAATATGTGTCTCTCTTGTATTGTGTATCTTCTGTGTTTTGTTTCCGCATTTGTTTTATTTTATTGCTCTGCGGTCCTGTTTTTCTAACAACTGGTATCAGAACGTAAGGTAACACGTAGGAAAAGAGGGTTCCTGGTTCGAGTGGGAGTAATGTCGAAAGATGGAAAGTTTAGGGTCGAGAAATTTAACGGCCAAAACTACCAGTTATGGAAGATGCAGATGGAAGATTATTTATATCAGAAGGATCTATTCCTACCATTGAGCGGAGTAGCAAAGAATTCGGCGGCCATGAAGGATGAAGAATGGGAGATTCTTGACAGAAAATCTCTAGGAACGATACGGCTGAGCCTGGCAGCATTGGTGGATTTCAATATCTTGAAAGAAAAGACAACGAAGGGTTTGATGGACGCGTTGGCCAAATTGTATGAAAAACCCTCGGCGTCCAATACGGTATTTCTAATGAAAATATTATTTAATATGAAGATGTCGGAAGGTGGGTCTGTTGCAGATCATTTAAATGAATTTAATACGGTTACTAATCAACTAAGTTCTGTAAAAGTGGACTTTGATGATGAGGTTAGGACTCTTCTAATCTTGTGCTCATTGCC
>ML789506.1:138198-168010 GCA_009831015.1 Picea engelmannii | reverse complement strand
AACAGTAAGTTGGATTTCGAAACTACAAAAGGTTGTTTCACTTTCAACAACAGAGGCAGAGTATGTTGCTGCTACAGAGGCTAGTAAAGAGATGATTTGGTTACAAAGGTTTATGGAGGAATTGGGAAAGAAGTAGGAGAACAGTAGGTTGTACTGTGATAGTTAGAGTTCCATTCACCTTGCAAAGAACTCAGCCTTCCATTCGAAGACTAAGAATGTACAGTTGAGGCACCACTTCATATGATCTACCTTGGAAGATGGACAATTGAAGCTGGAAAAGATACACACTAGCCAGAATCCTGCAGACATGTTAACAAAGGGAGTAACCAGGGAGAAACTAAGTTCTTGCTCAGTTTCAGTTGGTCTTCAAGAATGAAGATGAAGATGAGAAATTTTCTAGGTCCAAGAAGGTTCAGATTCCATCATATACAGCAGCGGTGGAGTTGTTGAGATCAGTCTCCAAGTGGGAGATTTTTGGTTGTGGAGCCTGATTATCTTCCTGATTTAGAGGTCTTTTAGTTTCAGCCATGTTTATACCCCATGAAGTATTTACACCCCATAAGTATGTACACTCTTCCACGCGAGGGAGTGTAGAGGGGGGTAGCCCCTCTGTGGGATCTGGGGGGGGATATCCCCCCGGCTGGGGGGTCTGGGGGCAAGTAGGGGTTCAGGGGCGAAGCCCCCGAAGAAAAAATTGCCTTGTAAAAGTATATTGTAATTTCATTGTAAATATGGACTGTTCATTATAAGGTCGCAGATCTAACGATAGAGATTATGTTAGGGGTTTTTTCCCTAGAAGGCAACCCTCTTTTATGAGGGAAATGTATTGCGGCTATGTAGGCTGGCGAGTATTGTATTCTGAGAGAGGAGACTGTGAGAGAAAGAAGAGGAAGTTACAGCGGGTTTTGTTGTAGGTTGTATCCCTTCATTTTGCTGGATAATAATAAAGAAAGGACCTGGCAATTTCTCTGGTGGACGTATCCCACACTGGGTGAACCACGTAAATCTGTGTCTCTCTTGTATTGTGTATCTTATGTTTTTTGTTTCCGCATTTGTTTTATTTTATTTCTCCGCAGTCCTGTTTTTCTAACAAAGAGGACCTGGGTCGGGTTGGTCATTGAGTATTGGTATGATATTATTGTTGGTATAGCTCTATTATTGTGTGAGAGATTATCATATTGGGGAGAGAAGTGTTGAGAGAGAGAGTCTTATGGTATTGTAAGATCTTCCACTGTGTGCGAAGATCAAGTCCTGCAGCTGGGTGTGCAGGAAGGGGAGAGAAAGAGAGAGAATAAAGAAGATCTGCTAGTTGAGAGCGCAAACAAGAAATGTATTCTTTTCCTTAATAAATCATAAGCACAGTTCTATGGACATAGCCCTAGAGAGAGGGTGAACCACGTATACCTTGTGTTGTCTATGTGTGATTGATGCTTTGATCTTTGTTGTTGTTGTATTATTGTTTGCATTGTTGTGTTAGATCAGATCTATAGCTGTGAAGGAAATATCTAGCTAGTTTAATGATAGATGCATGTTATGTTTTTGTTGCAATAAGAACCACTTGATATTCCCCTAGTTGTAGACATCTTTGTTCTGCATCCCCCTCATATATTCTTCGGGTGAGGCTGCATCTACTTCACAAGTGTTTCCAAAAGGGCCAGTAGCTAGGGCTTGTTGGTGTGCTCTTGGAGTTGAACCCTGGGTCTGCCCCTATGCCAACAAGTGACAAAGTAAAAGATGATTATTTAAATAATAAAGTGAAGTGACAAAGTTAAAGAGGATTATTTAAATAATAAAGTGAAGTGACAAAATCAAAGAGGATTATTTAAATAATAAAGTGAAGTGACAAATTCAAGGATGATTATTTAAATAATAAAGTAAATAGAGAACTTTCTAATTATGGAAATTGGTTATAATAAGGTTAACCCTAAAATGAGGAAAATGGGTTAAGTGGTCAAGTGGCTATTGGATACATGGACAAGTGGAAAATTGGGCAAAGTTGGACATAGGTGACTATGTGGACAAAGTGACCTAGAAGATGCTTCTAAGGAAGCTACTTGGAGAGTATAAATAAGAGGCAAGGCTCTCTCATTTTAATCACACTCGAGAATATTGAATATCTACACGTGATGGATTTAACCAAAGGATATCTAGGTCGAATTTCAAAGGGAAGGTGAAGTAAAGAAGGCCAAAATTCAAGGGAGGATAAATTCTTTTGATGATGCTTTCTAAGGTATGTTATTTACAGGTCATCTCACCATTTTTGCAATAATTTTTTTCTAGAACGATTCATACCATGAAATAGGGAGGCCATTGAGGAAACATATCCAAGTATCCATGGTACGATATTCATCTTGTGGGTCATTGTATTTTTGGAGTTACGCTCCGTGGAAAATAGGGTTTGTGGCTAGTCCTTAAACTAGTCTAAAACATGAGTTTTGGGTAAAAACGTCATAACTTCTTCATAATAGATCCAAATTTAGTAATACCAAATATGTTGGTTAGATTACATTCTATAGTATTCTGTGTAAAATTTTCAGATCCATACAACAAGTATTCTATGTGGGGCACACTCTACAAGTTCACTCTCTAGAATAAGCCAGAATTCGACAAGGTATGCCATTTTTGCTATAACTCCTTTTCTGAGAGGTTCCAAGTAGTGACACCTGGAGAAATTGCATAAAACACACTAAAGAACATTTTGTACTATTTTTAGATCTTTATTCATTACAGGTACATAGTTATGATTATTTCAAGTTAAGGTTGTTGACTAATCCAAAACTAGTCATGTGAGCCTAAAGTAAAGTTTGATGAAAATTCTAGTCTCTTGTTGTTAAAGTTAAGGAAGGTTTGCAGGTTGAGGTACATGTTGGTGCATGGTTGATGCACTTGTTTATGGTACAATTTGATTACAGGTTGTTTGGTACAGGTTGATTCATGGTTGATGCACTTGTTTATGGTACAGGTTGATTACAAGTTGAGGTACAGGTTGATGCATGGTTGATGCATGGTTCAGGTTGTTTGGTGCAGGTTTATTGGTACAGGTTTACAACAGAATATCTCACAGTGGTAGTGTGACAGTCGTTCCATCATTCTAATTATACGTCAGGGTGGTTGGACGGGGCAAGGATAGGTGGTTGTAGCCACCTTCTAGTTGTAGCCGGAGAACATAGGGGGTTGTAGCCTCCTTCTAGTTGTAGCCAGAGAATTGGGGAGTTGGAGATTCCCTCAGGTTGTATCCTGAGAAACTAGGGGGTTGGAGCCTCCTTCCAGTTGTTGCTGGAAAACAAAGGAAGTTGGTGCTTCCAATGAATGTAATTCTTCAAGACATATAAGAAAAATCATTCCATGGTTTTCTCCCATTTTGGGTTTCCACGTAAAAACACTATTTTATTGTGTATGTGTATGATTATTCATTTGTTCATTGTTTATTTACTCTAAAAATATTGGATGATAATTCTACATTGATATAACACTTTCATTATATGGTTAAAAAGGATTAAATTTCTCTATTACTAATTCACCCCCCCCCCCTCTCAGTAATCCAACAATTGGTATTAGAGAAGGTTCCTTCAGAAATCAGTTTAACCACTAAAAGGTAGATCATGGAGATCAACAACATGTATAAAAATGGAATACCATAGCTTGATGGACAGAAGTATGCATTTTGGAGAATAAGGATGAAGACATATATATAGGCACAGGGATTTGAAATTTGGCAATCAATTGTAGATGGATACACAACACCAGCAGTTTCGTCGACAAATGAAAAAGTAGTGAAGCTCTATCAGAATAATTCCAAATCCACAAATGCACTTCTGAATGGTCTTGTAGAATCGGTATTCACCAAAGTTGCACATTGTAAATCCACTAAAGAGATTTGGCACAAACTTCGAAATATTTATGAAGGAGATTCAAAAGTCAAAGAAATAAAGCTTCAAACTTATAGAGGTCAAGTCGAACAAATAAAGATGAAGGAAGATGAGAATATTGTAGCTTACTTTTTATGAGTCGATGAAACAGTAAATGCAATCTTGGGATTGGGAGAAGAAATCAAAGGATCTGTAATTTTTGAAAAGGTACTAAGATATCTTCCTATGACATTTGACCCTAAGATATCAGCACTAGAAAAAAAATAAGATCTAAACTCAATAATCATGGACGAACTACATGGAATATTCACAGCATATGAAATGAGAACTGAACAGGAAAATCCAGATATAAAATAAGCAACCTTCAAAGCATCCAAAAGTTTAAAGAAAAAGCGAAAGCAAAAAGAAAAAGAACATAGCAGCAGCAGTGACGTCTCGGAATATGATGAAGAAGCGGCCAACTTTGTCAGAAGATTGAAAAAGGGAACCAATGGCAGGTATAGAGGTAAGATTCCTTTGATTTTTTTTAATTGTGATGGTATTTGTCATTTTTCTAACAAATTTCCTCATAAGAAAAAGAGAAATGATGAAGGTTACTCAAATAATAAACAAGCATATAAAGGAAAAAGAACCACAAAGAAAGTTTTCAAGAAAATCTTATGCACGAAAGAAGACATCCCATCATCAGATAAAGATGAAGTCAGTGACAGTGAGATAGAAAGAGTTCTATTCATGGAAGTAGAAGACTCTAAAGAAGAATATGAAGAGGTCAAAGAAGAATATGAAAAGGCCGAAGAAGAATATGAAGACACAGAAGTTGACTACCAAGAAGAATTGTTGTGTGCCATAGAAGTTATCAGAAGAGAAATGAAGAAAAACAAGAAACTACAAGAGGAACTAGAACAAACGATCACAAATTTGAAGGTTCAAACTGAAGAAGATAAAAGAATTGAAGAAGCAATCAAAGAGAATCTATAAGGAAGAGACAGGATCATTGGAAATTTGGAAGTAGAAATTGTCACATTAAGAAAGGATATTTAAAAGAAAAATATGCAGAACAGCTCAAAAGTTTTGAATGACATTATCAGCAGTCAAAAAACTCATCATGACAAGTCCGGACTTGCATACAATCAAACAGAAAAGGGATCAAGCTCCAAAACAATAGAACAAGAAACATATCCAAAATGTTATGCAGAAAAAAAAGCAAAGGGGATAGGAAGGTATACAAAGAAAATTACAGGGGCACTCCTCCACCGAGAAGATTCAGATTTCAGAATCAATGACCGACAGAAACAGATAGGTCTCAGGAAGAAGAAGGATTCATAAGAGTCCCTTCTTTTAGAATATCTTCAAATCCCAGGTATGAAACTATATTTTTCGATTTATGTTATGCATGTAATAATTTTGGACATAAAGTTGTGAATTGCAGAGCTAACAACAGGAACATAAACAACTTTGAAAGTCATACACAAAAATTTTATCCAAGAAGGCCTAGTGAAACACAGAGAAGAAGTTATAATAGGCTTGAATCTTTGAGCACTGAAGTGGAATTCTAAAAATGTAACAACTTTGGACACATGGCCAAAGATTTCAAAATGACAGTACCTCCTAGAGAACCACAACAGAACAAAAATAGTCACAGATAGGAATCTCAAAAAAGGACATGGATAAGAAAGTAGAATCAGTATAGCAATGAAGAATGCAAACTCGCTCTACAAGCTAACCAGAAGAAACGCGGTTGGTATGTTGATAGTGGTTGTTCAAAACACATGATAGGTGATAGAGACATGTTTCTTACATTAAGAAAGGAAAGGGATCGATCAGTCTCCTTCAGAAATGACAATTCAACTAAAATCATTGGAAAAGGCATAGTCAAAATTGGGAACAATAATACCAAGGCAGAAAATGTTCTACTAGTAGAAGGTATGAAACATAATCTTCTAAGTGTGAGTAAAATGTGTGACCAAGGTCATAAAGTTACTTTCAATTCAAAAAAGTGCGAGATGATAAAAGAAGGTTCAGGAAAATTGATTGCAACAGTTGCGAGAACTTCAAGCAACATATATGTATTAAGTCAAATTGGAAATGAAAAGTGTTTCCTAGGAAAGGAACATGAAATATGGTTATGGCAGAGAAGAATGGGTCACATAAATTTTTATAACCTTGTCAAAGTCAAAAAATATGAAGCAATTAGAGAAATTCCCCAGATCACGAAACCAACCAACACTTTATGCAAGCATTGTCAACAAGGAAAGAAAACAGAGATCACATTTAAATCAAAAGAATATTCAACGAAAACACCACTAGAAATTGTGCATTCTGATCTAGTTGGACCAACTACAACAAAGGGTTTAAAAGGTGAGAAATACTTTATGTTATTAGTTGATGATTATACAAGAATGACTGCAGTTTTCTTTCTCAAGAATAAGTCAGAAGCTTTTGAAAACTTCAAGGTCTACAAGGAAATGGTTGAAAATGAAATGAATTCAAAAATCAAATGCTTGAGATCTGATAATGGATGAGAGTTCGCTTCAAAGGAATTTATGGACTACTGCAGCAGGCATGGAATAAAAAGGAAATTATCTGTTGCTAGGACACCTCAACGGAATGGAGTTTTTGAAAGAAAGAACATGACAGTACAAGAAATGGCTTGAACAATGCTAATGGATTCCAAATTGACAGATATTTTTTTGACACAAGTAGTGCATACAACAGTTCACATTCAAAACAGAGTAATGATCAGAAACAACACTATCACAAAATTCCCTGCGAGCTATGGAAAGGAAGACCAGCAAATGTGAAGCACTTCATAGTTTTTGGAAGCAAATGCTACATCAAAAGAGAAGATGGCAGAATGGGAAAGTTTTACTCTCATGTGGAAAAAGGAGTGCTTTTTGGTTACTCAAGTACAAGGAAAGCATAAAAATTTTACAACCTGAGATTGAAAAAATTTGTGGAAAGCATCAACTTAACAATTGATGAAACAGATAGATAGGAATTAAAGGAAGAAGAAAATGAATCAATGGAACAACTTTACGAAGAAGAAGCAGAAGATGAAAAATAAGTAGAAGGGGAAGATGAAGAGGATCTAACAGAAGTAGAAGAGTAAGTTCAGCAAGTGCCTCCAAAGACACCTAGCAAACAAGTACAGAATAATCATATTTCAGATCAAATTATCGGAAACAAAGATGCAGGAGTTGAGACTAGAAGAAAAATCTGTTCACCAGAACAAATGCACCTAGCACTCTTATCTACAATTGAACCAACCTGTTTTGAAGAAGCCAACAAGGATGAATTTTGGAATAAGGCCATGGATGAAGAATTGGATCAAATAAAGAAAAATGACACTTGGGAATTGGTTCCAAGACCAAAGGATAAGAATGTGATCGGCACAAAGTGGGTATATAGGAATAAAGTGAATGAAGATGGACACGTTACAAGGAACAAAGCTATATTGGTATGTAAAGGATATGCACAGGTTGAAGGAATCAACTTTGAAGAGACATTTTCCACAGTTGCCAGAATGGAAGCAATCTGATTGCTTTTAGCTTATGCATGCTCCAAAAATATTAAAGTGCATCAGATAGATGTAAAATCATCTTTTCTGAATGGGGAACTTGAAGAAGAAGTCTACATTGAACAACCAGAAGGTTTTCAGTTGTCATAGAATGCAGATTATGTGTGTAAATTAAAGAAGGCCTTGTATGGTCTAAAACAGGCTCATAGAGCATGGTACTCTAGACTGGATAAATATCTACAGTAGGTGGGGTTCAGAAAAGGAAGTGCAGACATCAACCTCTACATCAAGGTAACTCAAGATAGCATTTTATTAATTGAATTTTATGTTGATGATATTATTTTTGGAAGTACTAATAACAGGTTAAGCCGGAAATTTGTAAAGGACATGCAAAATTAATTTGAAATGTTATTACTTGGAGAACTATCCTTCTTTCTGGGTCTTCAGATACGTCAAAGAAACCAAGGGATTTTTATTTCTCAAACCAAGTATATCATAGAAATGCTAAAGAGGTTCGAAATGGAAGATTGCAAACCAATTATCACTCCCATGCAAACCAGTTGCAAGTTGAGCAAAGATGATGATTCAAAGTCTATAGATCAGAGGCAATAAAGGTCAATGATTGGTATCCTACTATATGTGACAACATCCAGACCAGATGTAGTGCAGGAAGTTGGATAGGTGGCATGATTTCAAGTAGCACCAAAGGAATCACATGTATTAGGAGTGAAGAGTATTTTCAGATATCTCAAAGGAATAGAAGAGTTTGGATTATGGTATCCAAAAGGAAAGGATCTATCACTTATTGCCTACATAGATGTAGATTGGGCAGGTTTCATTGATGACTGAAGAAGCACCAATGGAGAAGTGTTCTACTTGGGTGAGTGTTTAGTATCATGGCTAAGCAAGAAACAATCATCAATATCTTTATCTACAGCTGAGGCAGAGTATATTGCAGCAACATCATGTTGTACACAGGTTCTATGGATGAAACAAACTTTGACAGATATACAATATGAGTATGATGAGCCCATTCCAATATATTGTGATAATACAAGCGACATCAATATCTCAAAGAACCCGATGACGCACTCCAAGAAGAAGCACATTCCAATCAAGTATCACTTTCTATGGGAACAAGTTGTAGAAAAGAACATCAGAGTTGAATATGTGGGCACAAAAGAACAAGTGGAAGACATCTTTCCAAAACCGCTTCCATGGGAATTCTTTGAGTATCTTCGCCAGAGACTCGGAGTTATTTCTACTCCAAAATGAATGTTTTTGAATGCTTATATTATATGTCTTAGATCTACACGAGGAAGCACCATAAAGAGGACAGTTCATGTTGGGATATCAGACGAGTCAGTTAGGGGGATTAGACCCGAATGGAAAGATACCTTTTCCATTGATGACAAAGGGGGAGATATTTATCAAATGCTAAGGATAGAGGCATGGTTCCAGGGGGAGCGTTTGTCACATAGATATAGGCATGGTTCCAGGGGGAGAATGAGTGATATGATTTTAGTATTGCATCAGAATGTTTCCATCAATGCCAAAGGAGGAGATTGTTGATTAATTGGGTTGGTTTTCATTGATGTCAACCCTTGATAAAAGTATGGTAGAACAAAGGTTTTGGTAATGGACCCAAGTTTTTTTGATGTATAATAGTATGAGTTTTGATATATTTGCAGGTAAGACTATTCTAGATGGATAGTACATGCCATTCAATTTCTGGTGGTATGTGGAACGTCACATAACTCCTCATGGTTTGAGAGTTATATCCTTACGAAGTTGGAGGACCCTCATATGTTGGCTTGAAGCCCCAAAAGGTCAAATAAGTCAAAGTGCTTGCAAAGAAGAAATTATTTAAATAGTAAAGTGAAGTGACAAAGTCAAAGAGGATTATTTAAATGATAAAGTGAAGTGACAAAGTCAAAGAGGATTATTTAAATAATAAATTGAAGTGGCAAAATCAAAGAGGATTATTTAAATAATAAAGTGAAGTGACAAAGTCAAGGATGATTATTTAAATAATAAAGTAAATAGAGAACTTTCTAATTATATAAAGTGGTTATAAGAAGGTTAACCCTAAAATGAGGAAAATGGGTTAAGTGGTCAAGTGGCAAATTGGGCAAAGTTGGACATAGGTGACTATGTGGACAAAGTGGCTATGTGGACAAAGTGGCCTAGAAGATGCTTCTAAGGAAGCTACTTGGAGAGTATAAATAAGAGGAAATGCTCTCTCATTTTAATCACACTTGAGCATATTGAATATCTATAGGTGAATGAGGTATCCGAAGGATATTTAAGTGGAATTTCAGAGGGAAGGTGAAGTAAAGAAGGCTGAAATTCAAGGGAGGATAAATTCTTTTGATGATGCTTTCTAAGGTAGGTTATTTACAGGTCATCTCACCATTTTCGCAATAAATGTTTTCTAGAATGATTCAGACAGTGAAATTTGGAGGCCATTGAGGAAACATATCCAAATAGTTGTGGTATGAATTTCATCTTGTGGGTCGTTGTATTTTTGGAGTTACACTCCATGGAAAATAGGGTTTGTGGCTAGTCCTGAAACTAGTCTAAAATAGGACTTTCGGGTAAAAACGTCATAAATTCTTCATAACAGATCCAAATTCAGTAATATCAAATGTGTTGGTTAGAGTACATTTGTTAGTATTTTTTGTGACATTTTCATATCCAGACAAAAATTATTCTGTGAGGGGCATACTCTACAAGTTCTCTCTCTAGAATAAGCTAGAATTCAACAAGGTATGCCATTTTTTATATATATCCTTTTCTGAGAGGTTCCAAGTAGTGACACCTAGAGGAATTGAATAAAACACATTGAATAACATTGTGTACTATTTTCATATCTTTATTCATTACAGGTACATAGTTATGATTATTTCAAGTTAGGGTTGTTGACTAATCCAAAACTAGTCATGTGAGACTAAAGTAAAGTTTGATGAAAATGCTAGTCTCTTGTTGTTAAAGTTAAGGAAGGTTTGCAGGTTGAGGTACAGGTTGGTGCATTGTTTATGAACTTGTTTATGGTATAAGTTGATTACAATTTGTTTGGTATAGGTTGGTGGATTGTTGATGCACTTGTTTATGGTACATGTTGATTACAGGTTGAGGTACAGGTTGATGCATGGTTCAGGTTATTGGTACAGGTTGTTTGGCACAGGTTGATTGGTACAGGTTTACAACAAAATATCTCACAATGATAGTTCGACAGTGTTTTTTTCATTCTACTTATATGTCAGGGCGGTTGGATAGACAAAGGACAGGTGGTTGTAGAAACCTTTTGGTTGTAGATGGAGAACATAGGGGGTTGTATCCTCCTTCTAGTTGTATCCAAAGAATTAGGGAGTTGGATATTCCCCCAGGTTGTATCCTGAGAAACTAGGGGGTTGGAGCCTCCTTCCAGTTGCAGCTGGAAAATAAAGGAATTTGGTGCTTCCAATGAATGTAATTCTTCAAGACATATAAGAAAAATCATTCCATGATTTTCGCCCGCTTTGGGTTTCCACGTAAAAACACTAGTGTATTGTGTATGTGTATGATTGTTCATTTGTTCATTGTTTATTTACTCTGAAAATATTGGATGATAATACGACATTAATATAACACTTGCATTATATGGTTAAAAAGGATTAAATTGCTCTATTATTGATTCACCCCCCCCCCCTCTCAATAATCCAACAGAAGCGTTTGGAACTATTTTTAGTCTCATTTATCCTAAAATCCTCTTTCACATATCCTCATGTAAAAATCTCAATGAATTTGTTGGCACAAGGGAAGACCCGGGGTTCAACTCTTATAGAAAACCAACAAACCCTAACTATTGGCCCTTTCGGCAACACCTACAAGCAGATGCAGTCTCACCCAAAGTAGCAATAGGAGGTTACAGGACACATGTTTCTACAAATAGAGGAAATGAAAAATGATTCCAGAACGCAACACAATACAATCCTAGATATTCTTAACAACGTTATACTTAGCTTCACGAAGTTATATATATGATGTAAAAATCATGTAATAACAGTATAACAGCTAGCAATTAGCACAGTATCAACCACAAAGACAATAAGATATACGTGGTTCACCCTCTCCCTAGGGATACGTCCACAGAACTATGTTTCTTGATTTATTAGATGAAAACATACAATTCTATCTGCACACTTAGCTGCAGATATCTCTCTCTTTCTCTCTTTCTCTTCCCTCCCTGCGCACCCAACTGCAAGGTTGATCTTTGCACCCAGCTGAAGATCTAGAATACAGAATCAATATTTCTCTCAACAACATTAATCAATAATGAACAATAACAATATGATCACAATACGAACCATGAACAACAATGAACAACCCTCTCAACTCTTCTAGAACTTTATTTATACATTACATGACTCTCAGACAACCTTAGATAGAAGTCTAGGTTTCAAAACCCTAGATCCAAAACCCTAGGTGACAAAACCCTAGGTCCACATGACCCACATTTTCAGGGCTTCACAGCCTGTCCTTCCTTATTTTCCATGAGGTGATCCAAAGTATCCGTTGATGTCTTATTCCTCTTGTTGATGTGTCCACGATCCATCTTCTTTGTTTCTTTATCTTCCTAGATCTTCTCTCCCAACGGATAGCTTTTCCTTTACTTCGCTCCTTCTTTTCTTCTTCTTTAACCACTTCGACTCTTACTCATTTTATGTACCTTCTGCATAGTTCATACTTCATCTTCCCTCTTCTTTAATCTTTACTTTCTTCATTAATACCTAACCAAGGGCCAATAGACCCCCAACACTCACATGCGACTCGTCCCAAGTCACTTCAAAATTGAGCCTTCTATATCACTTCAACTGCAGGTTGCATAGAGAAGTCTGTGATTTATGATATGTCCCTCCCCATGTTGTGCAAACTATCTTTTCTGTGTCTGGTACCGATTTTCAACTGCACCTGGTACCTAGACCCTTCCTTCTTTTGCTTTTACTAAGATCTGTGAGATAGTTGGTTATCACAATACAGCTTCAATCGGCTTCCATTTACTAAACCATCCTTCCATTCTCCATTAAGTGTATTAAACTATGCAACTCCACCTTCTGTAACATAGGCAAATTCGAATGGCCCAAGCCAGTGTGTCCTAAACTTCCCTAGATGCTTCATGAATGTGTTGTAATATAACAGTACCAAATCTCCTTTCTTAAATGCTTTCTTTTTTATATGTATGTCATGGTAAGCCTTGTCTTGCTCTTTTTGTACATGCTAATGAAATCCTACAATAAAACTTTCTTCCTCCAGTTCCATCAACTATGTGATCTTGTATTGGACAGCGCCTGTGTCATCCATACCTGTAAATGTTGTGATTATTAAACTAGGAACCAAATATTCCATTGGTACCACTGCTTCCAAGCCATATATCAACTTAAAGGGAGTTTGTGTAGTTAGATTTTTGCAAGTAGTTCTATATGCCCATAACATTGTTGGAATTATTAAATCCCAATCATCTTTGTTAACACTGCAAATCTTAGTCAGTGTTGTCTCCAAAATCTTATTGAAATATTCGACTGTGCCATTCATTTGTGGGTGGTATGGAGTGCTCTTCTGATGGTGAACTTCAAATTCCTGAGTCAAGGATTCAATAGTTTCGTTGATGAAGTGTGTGCCTTGATCACTCATAAGGATCTTTGGGCATCCAAATCTGGTTATAATATCCTCGAAGATGAACTGCGCAGATGTGGCTGCACTACAGTCCTTAACTGCTCTTGCTTTTGTCCATCTGGTCAAATACTTTGTAGCAGTGATAATTTATCAATCTCTTGTGCGCTTTCCTGGTGGGTTAATAGGTCCCACAAAGTCAATGTCCCATTTATCGAATACTTGAAATGTTAATTCTGGTGCCAAAGGCATCTCATCCCTTCTAGAAGGCTTCCCTACCCTTTGACATACATCGCAGGCTCTGTAGTAGTCTTTAGCATCCTTGTCTAAAGTAGGCCACCAAAGGCCATCTCTGAGAACCTTTTGTGTTGTTTCTTTCCCTACAAAATGTTCTCATGTGATGCCTTCATGTGCTTTTGCAAGAATCAATGGTCTTTCTTCCTCCATAACACATCTCCTCGAGGTCTCATCTAGTCCCATATTATATAATGTCCAGCTATAATTTGAAATTCAGCAGCATGGACTACCAACTGATTCTTATGAATAATTGTATTTCCGCGAGGTGCCATTCCTATGGATAGTTTCTGAAATATCTCGGTGAAGTGATCATCGAATTTTTTGATGGCCAACATCTGTGCATCTGGTAGTGTATCCTCCAGACTAGTATGTTCCTCGCCATTTTCTAACCTGGATAAGTGATCCGGTCCTTTATTCATTCTTCCTGGCTTGACCACAATATCAAAATCATACTCCTGAAATAGTAATAGTCATCTGCATATTCTCCCCCCCAACACTGGCTTGTTGACTAAGTACTTTAATGCAGAAAGATCAGTGAACATCTTAAAATTTCCTCCCAGCAAATAGTGTCTAAATTTCCGCAGTGCATGTACCATAGCTAAGCCTTCTCTTTTAGTGGTAGTATAATTTATTTTTGAGGTAGAAAGCTTCATGCTCACAAAGGTTATAGGGTTGTCAATATCTCCTACACCTGGTTGTGTTAACACTGCTCCTAATGCAATCTATGAAGAATCAACATGAACATTGAACTCCTTACTCCAATCTGGAAAAACCAAGATAGGCCCAGTGACCATTTTCTCCTTTAGTGTATCAAAGATCTGCTGGCATTCTTCTGTCCATTGGAACTTACTATCTTTCTTTAATAGCTTCTCCATAGGTTTTGTTATATGTTCATAACCCTTAATAAACTTTATGTAGTATCCAGTGTGCCCTAATGTAGTGTGCAGTTGTTTAACTAAAGTAGGGGGAGGTAGATCAACAATGATAGCAATCTTGGAAGGATATACCAACAACCCCTGCTTACACATGATATTCCCTAGCAACACTCCAAAGAGTGAAAATAAAATACACTTTTTCATATTCAGGGCAATCTGACATTGCCTGCACTTATCTAACATTAATCTCAAGAATTCAATATGATCCTTTATTAGGCTAAAAATGGTCCAATCATCAAAGTATTCTTCCAAGAACTTGTGTAAAAAGTCCTTAAATGCTTCAACCACCACCCTAGAAAACATGGCTGGTGAATTCTCCAAGCCAAAAGGCATCAGAGTGTACTGAAAAGAACCCCATTTTGTTGCAAATGTGGTCTTATGTCGATCTTTCTTAGCAATTTTGATCTGGTGATAGCCTGAAAATCCATCTGTGAATGACTAGACCTCATGTCCTCCCACATTATCTAGAACTTCATTAGTAAAAGGTGTAGGAAATGGATCATGTAGGCATGCATCATTCAGTTTCCTTATTGTTATCACATAAACTTGTCAGAGTCTTGTGGGTTTGTGGTTTCTACATAAGGTTGTATTTTTTCCTTATCTCTATTTTTCGCAGACCTAAGTCTTAAGTTTTTCCCCTTTCGGCTGGTAGTTTTCTCTATGTTTTCCCTTGATCATTTGAGTGACCTTTTTTTTTGTGTAGTCCTAAATGAGAAGTCTCGGCCCCAATATTTTTGTTTTCTCTAAAGTTAATCACTTCCCTTTCTACCTCTTTCACTGATCCTTTTGATTTCCCGAGCCCTTAGCTAGTCATCTAAGTACTTATTTACACCGGCCATAGCCATAAGCGTAAAGCGCAACACTTAAAGCGGTATGATATGGACTCGAACCAAGCGAGCAGGAAAAATTAGTTTTCAATAGCTAGGATTCCAGGTGGGGTTTAGATCGACAGTTCACAGGTATTCAAAATCTGAAAGTTGCCAATTTTAATGCCAGGGCAAAGGCCCAAGATCTAAGGTCGAGCAAAGATTTAATCTAGGTCATAGATCTCATTATGAGAAATCAACGGTGAATAATAATCACAGGAATCATGAGTTCAAAATGTGGTTAAATCCGTTCGTCAAAATCTCCAAACTCCCGAAACCCAAAATCAGCGTAGGTCGTCCGATCCAGCAGGTCACGTGGCATTAGATCCGAACCGTGGAGGAAGTCATTTCGGGAAAACGAAGTGGAGAAAATTGAAATATTCCTGAGTCCTGAAATGTCGAAGGACCGAGGTCCTGAAATACCGACATTACATAGGTCGTCTGATTCAAAGGGGCATGTGGCACCAGATCCGAGAAGTCACGATTTCGTGACTTAGGGGTTTTTCATAGAGCATGACCCAGGTTCGTGAAACGCAAAATTGCAAAGCACCCAAGATTTGGGCCTGTGGTCACAGCCTAAGGTTGCATGTAGCGATGGAAAGGAGTTGTGTCAAAAGTTGAAAGCACCCGCATTGGTCACAGAAAAATATCTGCGTGGCCTCGAAGACGCCAGGATTAAATCGTATGAATCGTGAGGATCGCCTGGAACATTCATTGATGCCAAGACTCGTCCCAATCCCTATGGAACAGCTAATGAAAACAAGGAAGGTGGGCGAGACATCGTCTCCTTCCATAAATAGAAAGCCCGAAAGCGACGAGTTGCAGAAGCAAGTTGTCAGTCTAGTTTGACAGAGATCACGCCCGATAGAAGACTGCATGGGCATTCTGAACAACGTCTGCATACACATCCTGACAGAGAAGCTCATCAATGGAAATCCTTGAATGCATGACATGATCACATATTAGGAATTTGGAGCCAGTTCTAAGTATATGTAGGTATTTTTTCCATTTTATTTAGCGTCGATGGTTGAGCTAAGCTCCTGATTTGTAAAGTTTTAATGAATCCTTTGGTTCTCTGGTCATGTATTGTTACTTCAGAGTTATTGTTTAATGAGTCATTTTTCTCATTCATCTCTTTTGCCTCTGATACTGAAATACTCTAGCATGGATCATCCAGTTGAGTTGTTGTAACTATATTATGATGTATGTTTGATATCATTCTAGTTATAATTTCTTTCAGTTTCCTAAAACTCATAACCAAAGAGGATCTTGTTTCTTGAGTTCTTCCTCCTTGGGCTGCTGGAAGACCAGATGTTCATAGCATACCTCTACATTTTCTCCTTAAGTTATTCATCCTACTCACCCTTACTACAACTTACTAACTGAAGTTGGATCAAGACCTCATCTACCTATGCATACCAGCCCAATTTTCTGAGTTAAAGCGATATTATCCTGAGTCTGCATCCATTAGACCCCCCTTTAATTTATTCATTGTGACATAAAGTTGATGGGTACTGGGCTTACCTCCCTTGCAATCAGGAGGTGAATTCTAGTGCTAACACTTATATCTACACAAATTTTTATTTCTCTTGACTTATTATCTTGGACTACCATAGGGTTGATCCATTCAGATTCTTCAACTAGTTCTATGATTCCTGCTTCCAACATTCTATCTAATTCAATCTTAAATTTCTTCTTATATTTGGGATTTAGTCTGTAGGGTCTCTGCTTGATGGTTCTTGCATCTGGTCTTAGAGTGATCTTCATTTCCCCAATGATCCCTTTAATGCCCTTCATGTCTATGAACTTGGTTGGAAACAAATCCTAATATTCATGCAATAATTTTGTGATCTTGCTAATAGTAGCATCATCCCAATAGTCTCCAACATTTTCCAACTTAGGTGTTTTCTCTGTTCCAATATTAACCTTATTACTTTTAATAGGTTGTCCAATAAAAGGTAACTCGATCCCTGGCCCTTCTATGTCTCTTTGTCCTTCAGTTTCTAAAATGTTTATACCCCTTGGGTCATCATCCGCATCGGCATTAATATTGTAGCAATCAAGTAACTGTTGAAGATGTGCAGTCCATTCATCATTTTCTTGGTCAAGAGGGGGCTTAGGTGCCTCCTCAAAGACCTTATGTCTTATAATTTGTAAATAATGATCAATTGTGAGGTACTAGCTTTCAAATAAGAGGGTAGCTATAAAGTTCTAAGTCATACCATACCAATTTGTAGTGATGAGGTGCAGTTCTACTTGGAGGTACCAGTTGATAGGTGTAGTATCCAAGGTGTTAATGAATTTATTCACCCACTGTTCTTTAGGAATATTTCTCTAGGCCTCCTCACAACTTCGCATGTGAGCCTTAGGACAACTCTTACCTGTGTATCGAACTTTTCATCCTTTAGCTTGGTATGAGAAGTGCACGGTCAGTAAGGTGCAACATTGTACCCACTCTGTGATGTTCTCTTGTGTGTTCCCCACCATCTAACTGGTGTTGCTTTCAAGGCTTCATCTAGTGCCAACATCCTATATTTTATTGGTACAATTCTCTCAAATTCAACTAAAAATGTCTCTAAATGATTCATACCATCAAATGTAGGGAGATTACTTACTTCTGTGCCAATCCAGCAAACTTCTCTGGTCAATCTCACGCATCTCTGTGTGGAGACTTCATACATTCTTTTCTACCAGTTTTCCAATGCTTCCTATGAATCTGATGATCATGCACTCTCACTTCACCAACTTAGATTTCCATCTGTTGTGGGATTAATATAATCATGTTGTCTTACTATCAGTTTGTAGATGTTTTCTATATCGTAGGCGCGATCTTTTTCTCTTATCGGTTATGTGTATCTACGACCTTCATCTGGGTCAAGAGGTGAAATGACCTTAAGGCTGTTACCTTCAAATGTCATTCTTATATTTTTTAGGTCAACAACAGTCGAATTTTTGAAAGCCCAATCAATTCCTAACAACGTAGGATAGGGACATCTATCATCAATAATCTCAATCACTTTGAAGTTTGCAAATGTCCTTACCCCATCGATGTCTACAAGGACATGCTCTAGTCTTCCAAAGGGGCTCACCACCTATTGATTATCCATCCTGAGCCTGATTGGAGAGTAAATCAATTTATGTTTTCCCATCAATTCCCAAGTCTGCTTCGTCATAACATTTACTTCTAATCCCAAGTCGAGGACCACATAGTCCACGTCCTAGTCTCCAATATGAGCACAAAGGTGTAATTCCTTCTTTGTCCTTATTTTCATAGATACTTGATTAACAGATATATTTAGCATAGGCTCTATTCTCCCAATTTCATATTGTCTTACCAGGTGTTGTAGCTCCTGCACAGCTTTTTCATCTTTAATCAAATTGATACATGTATATAATAATTCCATGAGTTTGCTTACCTCTTTTCCTTGTCTAGCTAGAGCAGACTGATCAAATGTCGGAGTCATTTCACATTCCTTTACTTCTGGTTGTGCCCTAGATGAAGAATTTTTTTCTCATAAAATTTATTTCCTTTCTTCTTCAAAAGTATGCCTCTCTCTCCTTGGATCAAACAATTGTTCCTTCTCTGTAGCTCTTCTGATCCCTGATCCTTTTGTAGTCTTTCCTAGAGTCACCCTATCTTCTCCTATAACAACTCCTCTATTAATAATAGCGACTCAAGGATCATGACTGTGAGGTTCAGCTGATATTAATTGTACTTGTTGGTTTCCTCCTCGTCTCTCCTGAAGTTTAGCTAACAACACTAGACACCCTTCGATGACATGATCAAATGAGTTACAGTAGTTGTAAGTATTACAAGGGTTCTGGCAATCCCTTGAAAAATGTCCTGGTTGTGCGCATTTATAGAAAATGATTTGACCTTGACCTTGACCCATAAATCGTCCTCGTCCTCTTCATCTGAATCCACCACGAAGGTTAAAGTTTCCTCTTCCTAGGGAGTTGGACTATGCATTACTTCCTTCTTTCTGAGCTTCTCCTTGAATTCTATATGTATCCCTTGATCTTTCATGCATGAGATCATAATCCCTACAATACTTCTCATCATGCCCCACGGATTTTTAGAATGTACAGTAAATATTCGTGGGTGTCTAGACATATTTTTGCATACAATAAAATTCACTAGGGCGATGTCTAGTTCTGCATACCTCGCACCAGGGTATAGTAGTCTGCTTCAAAGGACTAGGTCCCCCAGAGGCCAATTATTCATGAAATAGGGGACAGTTCTCTTTTTCATGGCCCTCCGATTTACATTTGATACACCATATATCTTATCTTTTCTCTTTTCCTTTGTCCTTCTTCATATCTTCAACTTGTAAAGATAAACTAGTTAATTGATTTAAGATCTAGATCATACCTGGACTAGATTCTCCTACAGGGATTTCTTCTAGTTTCATGTTAATCTTTAGAGATTCATCCTGTGAAGTGATCTTCTGTTGCATCAGAGGAACTCTGATATGTGGCAGGAGGGTAGAAATGAACCATTCTTTATTATGTTCGTCTGGGATCTTAAAACTTAAACGACCTGTCAGAGTCTTAAACCTCTGATCAAACTCCCAAACAAGTTTAGCCACCTTCTGTGTGATTTCCTTCAACTCTTTAATGCACTGTGACTCCGACTTAGGCTTATTGAATTCTACACTCAACTCAGTATTAATGTCATTCAACGGTTTAGGTTATCCAAGTCCTGAAGCAAACTTCATATACTGGCTCAGTGTGTGGTCCCTCAAGGTAGTACTAAACTGAGTTCTCTTAACAGCTTCATCGATGACTTTCTTAATGCTCCATACTGCTTCGCATAAGAACCAGTGTTGGTCAAGATCTTCATATCCATCTCCTCTGAAGATGGGTAACTTCATTTCATCTTCCATAGATCTTCCTTGGTTTCTCGACTGAGTATGCACTAAATTGCTTGTAATAGTACTTTGATTGATTACTCTGGTTACTCTGGTTACTTAATGTTGCTAAAACAATAGGAGGAGTAATAGTACTTACTTCGACAGTAGGCACAGTTCCTGAAGTTTTTGGTTCTTCACGACGAAGTTCCTTAGCCTCTACTTCTTCTGTTCTTGCAGACTCTGAATATTCTTCGTCTGTTAGATCTGCTTCTTCTCCACTGTAGAATCCCTCATCTCTATAATTCTTCTTAAACAGGTTCGCAAGAGGAACCTCTTTGAACGATCTCCCACTGCGCATGTGTCTATCCTTTTTGTCACTGTCGTTGTCTGAATTCTTGAACATTAGCTTCATTGTATCTTTAGGATATTCTTCTCATGAAATAGCATCTTAATCTTTAGCTTCAAGAAGTGTAGAAACTTTCCTCTAGGTCTCTTAAAGAAATACCTCTCTCCTTGACTATACAATTCTACTCTATCAATAGTGAACTCAGTAATGTACCCTCCAATAGTGCTATCGAACCAGAGATCTACTGCTCTAGACATAGAGTTATCGACTCTCTTGACTTTCTTGATCAATGTTGTTTTCCAAACCATAGGTGGTCTAGATCTGATCTCAAACTGAGTGTCTGCTAATCTGGCTAACCACTTGTATAACTCCTTATGAACTCCTCCAAATAAATTCTTATGTATGTCAGTAAAGATGTACCTTCCCAACCAATCGTTTGTACTAATTCTAGGATTCTTGTTCTGAGCTTCGACGAAGTCCTTTTCTTGTTCTTCTATCCACTTCTGAATCTTTGTCTTTGATGGAAACCACATTTACTTTCCCTCAAGAAGATCCCAGTCTCAGAAACAGAACCATTTGTTGGCACAGGAGCAGACCCAGGGTTCAACTCTTATAGCGCACAAACAAACCCTAACTACTAGCCCTTTTGGCAACACCTGCGAGCAGATACAGTCTCACCCGAAGTAGCAATAGGGGGTTGCATGACACAGGTGTCTACAACTAGAGGAAAGGAAAAATGATTCTAGAATGCAACACAATACAATCCTAGATATACTTAACAATGTTATACTTAGCTTCGTGAAGTTATATCTCTTATCTAACAATCATGTAATAACAGTATAACAGCTAGAAATTAGCACAGTATCAACCACAAGGATAATAAGATATATGTGGTTCACCCTCTCCCTAGGGATGCGTCCACAGAACTGTGTTTCTTGATTTATTAGATGAAAACATAAAATTCTATCTGCACACTTAGTTTCATATCTCTCTCTCTTTCTCTCTTTCTCTTCCCTCCCTACGCACCCAACTGCAGATTTGATCTTCGCACCTAGTTGAAGATCCAGAATATAGACTCAATATTTCTCTCAAAAACAATAATCAATAATGAACAACAACAATATGATCATAATATGAACCATGAACAACAATGAACAACCCTCTCAACTCTTCTATACCTTTATTTATACATTACATGACTCTCAGACAACCTTAGACTGAATTCTAGGTGTTAAAACCCTAGGTCCACATAACCCACGTTTTCAGGGCTTTGCCATCTTATCCTTCCTTATATTCCGTGAGGTGCTCCAAAGTATTCGTTGGTGTCTTCTTCCGCTTGCTGAGTTATCCACTATCCATTTTATTTACTGCTTTATCTTACTAGATCTTCTTTCCCAACGGATAGATTTTCCTTTACTTTTCTCCTTCGTTTCTTCTTCTTTAACTGCTTTGACCCTTACTCGTTTTATGTGCCTTCCACGTAGTTCATACATCGGCTTTCCTCTTCTTTAATCTTTTATTTCTTCCTTAATACCTAAACAAGGTTCAACAAAAGCCTAGACCACCATGGAAGGTATTTTTGGAAAACAAGACAAGATGAGGGGACACATGCTCGAGGTGGAATTTCTCACTTTGGATACAAAAACCTTCGACAATCTACAATATTTCTTTACCAAATATAAGGATTTTTTTTTTGCAACTCAAGGCTTGTGGGGTTGATAAATCTAAGGAGGAGAAACAAATGGTTATCATCATTCTCTCCAAACTTGGTCCAGAATACTCAGTGTTTGTATCCACATTTCATTTAGTTAGGCTCACCTCTAGAGCCAACTAGAAGATGCCCTCTCTTGAGGTCTTTATTGAATCTTTGACACAAGAGAAGAACAAGCTTATCAACATGGGAAAAATAAAATGCCCAAAGGTACATGCACTTATTGTACAATATGGTAGAAATCTTCCAAATAAGAAATATAAAGATAAATACAAAATGAAACCACATGAAAATCCAAAGAAGGAAGGGTACTCAAAACCCTTCAATGATGCCTCTGGATCCAAGGTGGAAAGGAAAGAAAAGGGGAGAAATGCACTTACTACCATATAGGATTCCATCCAAAATCTGCATGTATGTAGAAATAGATAGATCCAATGTCCCAAATACTTCAACAAAACAACCTTGGAGATCACATCCCCAAGGGTGCCCAGAAGAAGAAGAAGCTAGAAGATCAAAATCCCAAGAAAGGAAATTCTAGCCGTGCTTTGATTGCCATAAATTCCTATCTAGATTCTTGGATCATAGATTCAGGTGCATCACACCACATGGAAGCCACAAAAGAAGTCTATTCTTTATTGGATGCATGCAAAGGTCCTCCTATTCTTATGGGGGACAACTCTCCATTCGAGGTCACCGGCAAAGGAAGAATTGAACTTACAAATGGAAGCTTCGATAATGTGCTACACAGAGGGGATTTCGCAGTGCAACATATTAGATATCATTTTCAGGATTAAATGTGTAGTGTAAGTCATTAATCTATGACCCATATCCATGAGTATTAATCACAACTGACCAATAATTCTCATGATTTGAATAGTCCACTTAGCAGTCATTGCATCGGGTGATGCTCACAGGGTGAAGAAATGGGATTGAAACCAGTGAAATTAATCACATAGCATCAATCATCACTTCCATGGCTTGCACTCGGTAACCAAGACTTCCCAGGTGGTCACCCATCTGAAGACGCCTTTGGCTCAAGTGCGCTTAACTGTGGAGTTTTCCCCACAATCAAGCCCACTTAGCTTGCTACCCCATTTGCAAATACTTAGCAAGTATTTTGACTTATGAACTATCCAGTTAGAGCTCCCTTCACTCTTATTATTTAAGCATAGAGGGGCTTTCGCAGTGCAACATATTAGATATCATTTTTGGGATTAACTACGTAGTGTAAGTCATTAATCTATGACCCATATCTATGAGTATTAGTCGCAACTGACCAATAATTATCATGATTTGAATAGTCCACTTAGCACTCATTGCATCGGGTGATTCTCACAGGGGTGAGCATCAATTTTACTTGAGCCAGAGGCGTCTTCAGATGGGTGACCACCTAGGAAGTCCTAGTTACCGGGTGTAAGCCTCGAAAGTGATGATTGATGCTATGTGATTAATTTCGCTAGTTTCAATTCCATTTCTTCACCCCTGTGAGCATCACCCAATGCAATGAGTGCTAAGTGGACTATTGAAATCATGAGAATTATTGGTCAGTTGTGACTAATACTCATGGATATAGGTCATATATTAATGACTTACACTACATAGTTAATCCCGAAAATGATATCTAATATGTTGCACTGCGAAATCCCCTCTATGCTTAAATAATAAGAGTGAAGGGAGCTCTAACTGGATAGTTCATAAGGCACAATACTTGCTAAGGTTTTGCAAATGGGGTAGAAAGCAAAGTGGGCTTGATTATGGGGAAAAATTCACAGTTAAGCGTGCTTGAGCCAGAGGCGTATTCATATGGGTGACCACCTGGGAAGTCCTGGTTACCGGGTGCAAGCCCCAGAAGTGATGATTGATGCTATGCGATTAATTTTGCTAGTTTCAATCCTATTTCTTCACCCCTATGAGCATCACCCGATGCAATGAGTGCTAAGTGGACTATTAAAATCATGAGAATTATTGGTTAGTTGCGACTAATACTCATGGATATGGGTCATAGATTAATGACTTACACTATGCAATTAATCCTGAAAATGATATCTAATATGTTGCACTGTGAAATCCCCTCTATGCTTAAATAATAAGAGTGAAGGGAGCTCTAACTAGATAGTTCATAAGGCACAATACTTGCTAATGTTTTACAAATGGGGTAGCAAGATAAGTGGGCTTGATTGTGGGGAAAACTCCACATTTAAGTGTGCCTGAGCCAGAGGCGTCTTCGGATGGGTGACCACCTGGGAAGTCCTAGTTACCGGGTGCAAGCCCCGAAAGTGATGATTGATGCTATGCGATTAATTTTTCTGGTTTCAATCCCATTTCTTCACCCATGTGAGCATCACCCAATGCAATGAGTGCTAAGTGGACTATTCAAATCATGAGAATTATTGGTTAGTTGTTACTAATACTCATGGATATGGGTCATAGATTAATGACTTACACTACGCAATTAATCCCAAAAATGATATCTAATGTGCTACATGTTCCCAAACTTTCTGTCAATCTTCTCTCCATGTATCAGATGACAAAATTCAGCACAGGAAAGAGATTCATATTCACACATGATGCAATGGATATCTATGATATGCAAAACAATTCCAGGGTTGTTACCGGTGAGGTAGATCATCAATCCAGACTCTACACATTTTCTAAATTTATTGAACCACATTTTCCATTACTTCTTACCCATGCTAATGAAAGTAGTAGCATATGAAATGAAAGGTTCAGGAATTTAAATTTCATATATATGAAACAACTTAGCAAGAAGGGAATGGTTGATTTTCTACCTAACATCCACTTCTCCAAAGGAATTTGTGAGGGATGTGTTCTTGGAAAACACCCTCAAGAGAAATTCGACAAAGGAAATACTCAGAAGGCTTATGTTCCTTTAGATATCATCCATGGTGACCTCATGGTCAGTTTTCCACATCCATCAATTAGTAAATCAAGGTATGTGCTCATTTGTTTTTATTATTTCTCACCCTTCACGTGGACTTTCTTTCTCAGGAAAAAATCAAAGGTCTTTCAACACTTCAAAGATTTCAAAGGCCTCATTGAAACATAGTCAGGAAAGAATATCAAATCCTTCCGAAAAGATAATGTGGGGGAGTATGTCAACCATGAGATACACAATATTTGTCTTGAGGTTGGGATTCAGTTGCAACACACAGTTCCTTATACTCTGTAGCAAAATGGAGTTGTTGATCGGAAAAATAGATCTCTAAAAGAGATGGAATATTGCATGCTACATGCAAATTCACTTCCACAGAGAATATGGGTTGAACCACTTAATTGTGCAACCTACATACAAAGTGGATCTCCCCATAACTCTATTAAGGATAATACCCCCTACGAGGCTTGGAGTGGCCTCAAACTAGAAGTGACCCACTTTCATATATTTGTTTCTCATGTATGGGACAAGATTCCCTCTGAGAAGAGGAAGGAACTTGATCCACAAATCACAGAGTGTATGTTTATTGGATACCCCGATGGTGTGAAGGGATACAAACTCATTGATATTTCCTCGGACTAGCTCATCATTGAGCAAAGTGTCCAATTCGAGGAAAGTGTCTCGCATGTACCTCAACAGCCACATGCAGACACTTTTAATATTCCACCTGTCAGAGATGATGAGAATGCACATGCTGACTCTTATTTAGATGATAGTTCTGATTCAAAGGATTCAAAGGATTCAGATACCAATTCAATACATTCAAATGCATAGTCAGTGTGTTAGCACATATTATTGATCAGGGGGTGTTTTCCCTAGGAAATAGCATTCTAGTGAAAAAATGACATAAAGGTGGATAAAAACCCACTTTGTAACCCTTATCGTAAGTCGAGGATATGATGTGACCTTTTGGCGCGATGTGCTAAGGAGTGCAGAGATCTGGGCAGCCGAAATCTATGCGCTCATATCTATGGTGCATATTCCATATTGAACCTCCTCCGACCTTCTGCCTTTAACGGGGGGCGGTTCGAGTTGGTGGTTTTTGAGCGTGCCCCCCCCACTAAAGTGGTTCCCCCTCATTAACTTGGACCCCCCACACACACACACACACTAAATTGCTTACCACCCCCCCCCCTTCTGAGTAGACCGCTTACCGCCTCCACTTACTGCTCTCGCCTACCACCAACACCTGTCTTACACTCAACCTTTCCCTCTTCCTGTCACATATTCCTTTTCACTCCCACCTCTCACCTCCTCGCACATGTCCTCCACTCATCGTCCTCTTGGCCTATCATTGTTTCACCTGTCCTTCTCCCTTTCATCTTCCACCCCTTGACTCCCGACATCCGTCTCCCATGTCACCTCCACCTATATTGTTGTCTCCACTCCCCTATGCTTTTTCAGCCTCTCCCCTTGTCTCCATATCATCTTCCCATGCCACATCACCTCCGTCCCATTGCACCTCAGTGCCCATGTTCTGACGCCCATGCTTTCCCAGTCAACGTTCTACCACTGCATCCTTCCACATGGTCGCCTGGTGTGTGTGGTATTATGTCGGTCTACACTAGTCGCCTCGATTGTCCCCTATCATCAACATCCACATCCACCTGCCATCTTTCGAGTCAGCATCCAGTGAGGATCCCAGTGGCACAGTTTCAAAGTGTGGCCAACACGTTTCCGAGGTGCAGAAGTTGACTTAGGCCCAGCCTAATCCCGATGAAGAATTTATGAAGTGGGGGAGGTGGTTGGAGCATCGTCTCCCCCATGATGAAAATTTAGAACCATCGGACCGTGAAGGAATACTGTCAACTCGGGCAGTCTAGGATCGTGTGCATAGAGAGACTGCATGCGCAGTCTGATAGAGAAGACCTCATAGGGACTGGTGGAGTCAATATCGCATCTGACATAGGAAGGCGTGTGTAGAGGAGACTGTATATGTATTATGGCTGAGACGACACGACGCCATGGAAGCTCGAGAATGCCTCTACTGAGGATGGTGAATTTTTTGAGTATATGAATGGAGTTTTTTTATTTTGTAATGGTCTTTGGTTGAGCAGAGCTCTCAATCTATAATTTTGTTCTGCCAAAGCTGTTCTCTGGTTATGTAAACAACTTGAGACTTTCATGTTAATAGAAGTTAGCTTCCTTTCTCTTCATTTTGTTTGTAAATCTATTTAAAATGCTTGGGCATAGATGATCCAGTCGAGGATCATTATGCTTCTATAATGTAGGTTTGACTATAGCGGTATCGTGGTCAGTTTTATTCATTCCCCTATGTTCTATTTCCCCTCTCACATTGAATGTCTCGGGCATGGAAGATCTAGTCGAGTTGTTGCAATCGTCGAAAGATGGAGGTTTGATCATCATGTTGTTATTACTATGTCTCTTGCATACATATTTCAGTGTCCGAACTTGAGCTCAAGGAGGCTCCTAAGTTTGATTTTTCCTCCTAGATCTATTGGAAGGATTGATGCCCATAGTAGTCTCCTTCACCTTCTCTCTAAGTCTTCCCTCTTCTCTCGCTTTAACTCAATTTCCCCACTGAAGTTAACGTGGCCCTCACTTCCCTGTGCATTTCCTATCTAGTCCTATGTTGAACATCATTCAGATTCTGAGTTTCCACCCATTTGACCTCTTTAAACCAACCTGTGACATAAAAACTATGATGGGTATTGGGCTTACCTCCAATGCAATATGGAGGTGACTTCTGGTGAAAACATTTCTGACTCCGTTGTTGGGGACGAATTGAATATTTTCCCTGGGATTGAACGACAAAGTTTACTAGTTCTGAAGGTGCATCAGAACTTAGTACATCAAAGATTGCAACTGTGCACTTGAAAACTCCACTGAGGCGAATCCACTATCTCAACTCCATTGTTTTAGTGTGGCTACTTCTAGCTACACCTGGTATTCCTTGGGAGAACATAACAATCAGATTTGTTATTTGATGGTGAACAAAGACCAGACACACTCTTACTACACATCATTCACCTGGCGACTCCATGGTTGAAGGATCGATCGGTGACTCCACTGGTTTGGAATGGAAAAAATCTTGTCTTGGAGGTTTTCTCCTTTTAACTTCTCTGTTGTTCCTAGTTTTCCCAATGTTGTTCCTGTTGTCGATGAGTGGGTTGATTTTTTTCCCATTTTCAAAGAGCATAAAGAGGACAACCCTGCCCAACATCTCTGTGAGTTTCATGAACTAATGTGCCAATGGGAAATATAGCATGAGGATGTATTATTAAAGTGTTCATTTTCTCACTAGCAGGAGATGCTCGTAAGTGGTATCACTCCTTACCCTCTACTAGCATCTCCTCCCTGGAGCAGTTTCATGCAGCTTTCAATAGGCATTATCAGAATTTTTATTCCTCTGAGTTTATTTGTCATAATTTTTGTGAGGAATATGAAGACAGTGATCAAGGTATGGTTGTGCCTAACAAATCCTATGAGGATAAATCCCATGAGGAGGAGGAAGAGGCTTTGGGTAGGCTAATGGAGCTGGTAAAATCCCTCTCTGCTAAGATAGAAAGGTTCAAATCTGAAGAAAGTGCAGAGGATTTTCCAGACCATGAAGCAGAGGTTCTTGGTGGCCCTACTGATGATGGTGAGGTTGGGGACTGCATAGCCATAGAGGCAGTGTATTATGCCCCTGATGTAGTTGTTGTCTCAGATTTAAGTGAATAAATAGTTGTGTATTCATATGAAGAGCAGCAGAGCCCTACATCACATTTTGACAGCATGGGGAGCATCCAGCCTGTGTATGATAGCTACGAATCAGATTATGAGTTGGAAATGAAGGATTTCCAAGAACATACAACAGAGCCTTGTCCTCTATTCATTAAATAAAATTATCATAAGGAAATCAGTCACCCTGGGCCTACAGAAGAACAAGAGAAGAACTCTCCCATGGGTCCTGTTTATGATGATTATGACTCTGACCCTTGGGAGAGCCAAGAAGAGGAAGAGGAAGAGTAGAGGGGGAAGTTTATATCATGTCCAGAGCCTATCAGTGAGAAACCATCACCCGAAATCAATTAGCCTGCATCAACTTCTCATCCACCTGTGCTAACAAGAGATATCTAGCCCTATGTGAGCAGTTGTGGAGTAGAGAAGGCTGCCTGTTACAAATTTTATGGATTTTGTCACTCACTCTATGAGCCTGTCAGTGAGTACATGGAGATGTATTTCCTTCATGCCTTGGAACCACCTATATTTTTCTCAACTTTAGCCTTCAGAGAAAATCTAAAGGATGTAATTGTTATGTTGCCACAGTTGCATCATCTGTTACTAATCACTGACAAAGTAAAAGAGCTTCCAGTTAGGAAGTTACTTGAATGGCTATGGTGGAATTTTTCTTTCACCTAGCACTAGGTAAAATCAATTAGTTTAGGACTGTATATAAATAAGATCCTATGGAGCCCCTGTGTGTTTATTTTCATTTTGAGCTTGAATCCATATCCCAATACAGAAGGTGAATGGAACTCCAGAAGAGATCTTAGAGCCTCGCAGGGAGGACTCTATCCCCCATGGAGCCTAATGTTAGCACATATTATTGATCAGGGGGTGTTTTCCCTAGGAAATGGAATTATGGAAAAAACATGACTGAAAGGGGGATAAAAACCCACTTTGTAACCCTTATCCTAAGTCGGCGCAATGATGTGACCTTTTGGCGAGATGTGCTAAGGCATCTGAAATCTGCGTGCTCAGATATATGGCTCACAGCCCATATCGAACACCCTCTGACCTTCTGCCTTTAATATCTTAGAGCCTCGCAGGGAGGACTCTATCCCCCATGGAGCCTAATGTTAGCACA
>ML789506.1:85127-132574 GCA_009831015.1 Picea engelmannii | reverse complement strand
AATTTTTCTCTTTTTGTTTACTCTTGCATTGTCCTTTATCTAACCTTCATTAATTACCAAATTAAATTTTCAAGTATTAAGTATTACAACCATTCACTTTTTCAAATCCATTTTGGATCACTCCAAGAGAAAATACCCTTCCAACTTAATAATAGTCTTGGAACCAAGAAATTTCAACAAGACACTATCCCTTGGATCACTCCAAGAGAAAATACCCTTCCAACTTAATAATAGTCTTGGAACCAAGAAATTTCAACAAGACACTATCCCTAGTGCTTCCAACTCCAAACTAGGAACTGAGCTAGATCCCAACTTTATCTACTACCTACAAAATTCCACTATGGGAGTATGGAAACAAATTTCCAAGACTGCCAAATGATTTTGTAGATGAAGGACCCAAAAATCATGAACAAATGAGAGCTGAGATAATGTCACATGGGTCAAAAGAGCCTCAAGCCTTGAGCATATGCTAATTAAGGTAAAGCATGCAACATAGAAGAACCTACCATAGAGAAGAACCCTAAAGTAAATAAGAATGCTTCCATAATAAGAATTCTTCTCATTTGTCAATAAGAATGCTTCCCTAATCAGCCACATCACTTAGGCCCAATCCCCCTTCCTTCTTGGGAGTAACAAAAACATCCCAAGAAACCATTGGCATTCCTCTCTCCCCACAATACTTCAAAAAATGACCTGGGAATCTTCTCCAATCATTTGAACTGAGTCTTGTTGGGAAGAAAATAAGAGACTTAAAATGTGAGAAGCCTATAGAATCCTCTAAACAACCATAAAAATTCTTGCATAGGTAATACCCTTGAATTACTATATGTGAATCTTGATCTAAATTTTTTGAAGACACCAATCCCATGTATCCATAACCAAAATACATGCAATTCCAAAATGTATACCAAGATAGTGTGAGACAACATCTTACCAGATATAATTCCACATAAGTGGAATATAGTCTAGAGGATTGTTTAATCCAACCAACCAAAAATAAGTTTAGTGTTCACTAACAACTATGATTGAAGTAGCTGAAATGAGATCCATACATCCCCATGTATTCTCCACTAATTTTTGGTCTACCTAAACAAATAAGAAAGAACAATTTCAAAGTGATTGTTTACCATCTATGAACCATTAGGAAGAGAAGTTCCCCTAATCCTATCTTGAATGATATCAACCTCCAACATATTCCCTAAAGAATAAAAAACCAACACATAGATATAGGGTGAAAGAGGGAATCTTGTCCAATCAAAAAATGAAGAGGGATTTGATAAGAGAAATATATTTACCTAAACAAAAGTTGAGGCATTGGATAAAATAGTGTTCACCATAACAATGCATCTAAACCCAAATCCCAAACAATGCAACATCTTCATAATGAAAGACCAAATGACTCTATCATATATGATTTTTCAAATTCTAGTTTGATAAATAAAGAGTGTTGATCCATCTATTGGGACCATTCAATGGCCTCCCATGAAAAATTAAATATATCCAAAATACACCTACCCTATATAAAATATGTCTTATAATTTATAACAAATCATGCATCCACTTAATGAATGTGAAGGGAAATTATTGTTTCCAAAATATTATAAAATACATCGAGAAGGGTGATGGGCCTCCAACCCCTAATTGGGTATCTAACTAGATTATTCATAATTAGTTGAATCAATCCTTGATTAAGACATTATCTTATGTTCCCAAGGAAAAATACGCCTTGGCCATGCAACAAATATAATCACCAATTGTATCTTGCATTGCCTTAAATAATTCAAAAAGAAGGTCATGAATCCATAGATACTTACCATTGTTCATTGATTTGAGAGAAACAAGGAGTTGTTCTTTTGAAATTTCACCATCCAAACTATCCCTATCATCCAATGAAACCTTACAAGGGACTAATTTAAACCATGCATGTCTATCCTCCATGTAACATCTCGAGTTTTAATCCTCACAATTTATGATGTCATTATGTAAACCCGGATTTAGGATGGTGAGATGATATGTTTGGGTCGGAGATTTGTACTAATTAATATGGCGAAGGGTTGAGATATGTAAATTGTACATCACAATTGTTAATATAAATAAATTGTTAGTTCTGATACGAGAAGGATGGTAATGATTGGGGGCTATGATTCCACAAGAGAGGGGGATAAAAGGGGTATAAGTGTTTACCCATTTATATTAATCCAAGCCAGTTAATATTAATGTTTTACCTCCTTTGAAATGTCAAAATAGATATTGAATGATGTAAGAGTGGTGGGTGGGAAAAGTATTCTCACTAATTTATGAGAGCATGGGTTGAGTGCAACCAATTTTTGGAAAATGTGAGAGTAAAAGCTTGCATGAAGAAATTTTGAAAGATTGGTTTCCATTGATGTATGTTGGATATAGTGTCATTGATGTCAAAATAGTAGGACAGTATGCAGATATTAAAGCTCAAAAGGGTTAGCGAATGAAGATAAAAGATCAGAAGAGATGACACGATCAAACTCAGAAGGGAAAGTGCATTGTAGAAACATGATCATATCAAGTCAGGACCGTTCAATATGCAAGAACTAGATCAACAGCAGGGATAGATTGCAGAGAGAGAAAGGAGAATTAAATAATATGTTATTTCCAATCCCGCAATTATTCTAGACCGTCTAATCTTATAGACTCAAAGATCAACGACAATGGTTGATCCACCAAACGATCAGATTAAGTCATGACCGTCGGATATGAAAGTGTAGATCAAGGGCAGGTATTTATTGCGGAGTGTGAAGGGAGAATTAAACAACATGCTAATTCTAATCCCGCAATTATTCTAGATCGTCGATCATCACCCACCAAATAAATCTACGATTGGCATCAGTTCCACTACCAACGAGAAGTTTTCCATTGCAAAGCTCAAAGATAGTTTTAAATGTCGTGCTAGTTGGGACCCTGCAATCATCCATGTTTGTTGATATACTCCAGGACCATTCTCGACCGATGGATCAAGTTAAGTGGAAGGATAGGATAAGCAAGGAAAAAGGGATGATATTTCGAATACCCAAATTTCTTATAGTCGTTGGATCACTTTAAGTGGAAGGATAGGATAAGCAAAGAAGAAGATCCATTGGATTTAACCAAGGCAAAGCAACATCGCAGAAAGATCGATTCATTGATCTAAGATCGTGATCAACGAACAACATTCATTTCGGGTTAAAATTTGTGAGGAGGTTACACTTCGGGGAATCTCACTTCGGAAGAATTGGGAAGTGGATAAATCAAATTACTCGAAGTCCTGAAGCCCGAAATACTGAAGTAGATATGAGTCGTCTGATCAGAGGAAAACCTCGGGTAGTATCTTGACCATTAGATCAAGGAGAATAATATGTGCCACATCGCGAGATCTACATCAGCAGAACAGGTCAACAAGGACATGTGGCACAGTCATATAATGACAAGTGTCAAGATGAAATCAACATTTTAGGTACATGTAAATCATGAATCTGAGTTACACGTGGTAGCCACTCAGCCTGTTCCATGTCAACAAGTGATGTCAGCAAGTTACGTCACTCTGGGAGTTTTACTTCAGGCGTTTCACCACCAGCAAATGACCTAAGTCCTAAAGTCCGAAGTCCCGAAGTGGACATGAGTCATCTAATCTGAAGGACACTTTAGGAGTGTTCTCGATTGTTGATCAAGTATAGTGGAAGGATAGCATAAGTGGAATAGCCAAAGTCTCGAAGTTTCGACAGTTGTCCAACTCATCGGTAAATTTGTAAAGAGGTTGCAAGTTGCATAAGACAAAGTCCTGAAGTGTTGATAGTCGTCCAACTCATCAGGATATTTGTAAGGCTACAAGTCGCAAAGGATGAAGTCCCGAAGTGTCGACAATCTTCCATCTCTTCGGGAGATTAAAACGTGACTGTTGATTCTCATAAGTGATCAAGCACTCACCTAGCCTAGTTTGTGGCCACCGCCTGTGGTCACATGGAATAAGATAATTAAAGGAAACAAATTATACATCGCTTGAGTCAATAAGCCTGTGTTTTTGCATTGTCATTCATATGTAAATGGCTTGAAGGAAGCACCTCAGCAGAACTCAATTTTTGCGGTATTAATAGAGATTATGTTTTGAGTTAAATGAAGAGGTGCGATGGTCCAGACGAAAGGACACAATGTGTTATATCTCACACCAGTTTGAAGATTATATAAACAAGATAGAGTGGTGAGAAGAAAGTTTCTTTGCAGACTAAATCACAAGATATATTAAATAATAGAGGTAGAGAGAGATGTAGTGAAAACATGATACAAAAGTTTTCCAGATTCAGAAAATAAGGGTGGTTGGGCAGTGCAAGGGCAGGTTGGTGCCTGCAAGGGAGTTGGTGCTTCCTTCTTAGTTGTGGTTGACTAAACAAGGGGTCAAAGCCTCCTACCAGTTGGTGCTGGTGAACAAGGGTGTGGTTAGATCCTGATCAGTCGATGTTGATCTAAAAGGAAAAACATCTTTCGTCTATGTAACATGTAAAACAAAATTTTGCAGTTAATAGAAAAGTGTTTGTGGTTTTCCCAATTGTGTTCCATGATAAAATATTGTGTTAATTTTTTTTTTGCATTAACAAAAGAAAATTGATAAAATTATTTTGTCCCTGATTCACCCCCCCCCCTCTCCGTGACAGGATCTGATCCTTCAATTTGTATCAGAGCAGGTCTCTTCACAAAATTTTTAAATCACTTGAAGAGAAATATACATCAGAATGGATCAAAAGTTGAAGATGTCATCAAAAATCCCCCTATTTGATGGTGAAGACTATGTCTTCTGGAGTGTTATAATGAAAAGCTATATGATTTCCATTGGACTGGAAGTATGGAAATTAGTTGAAAAGGGATATGATGTTCCAAAAGCCACTCCCATAGAAGTAGAAGACAAGAAAAAAATTTGGGAACATGCAAAGGCTTTAAACACACTACAAGCTAGAATGAGTAAGAAAATCCTTGCTAAAGTACTAAACTATAGTAATGAAAAAGAGACATGGGATAAATTGGAAACTATATATGTAGGATATTCCAAGGTAAAGAGGGCCAAACTCTAGACTCTCAAAGTACAATATGAAGGTATAAAAATGAAGGATGAAGAAAATATCTCAGAGTATTTCAAAAGAGTTCATAATATTGTTAATGCAATCATAGGTTTGGGATTAGAAGTGCCAGACAATGAGCTAGTTGAAAAAATACTAAGAACACTACCTATTCTATACAATCCTAAAGTGTCCACTCTTGAATATCGACAAAATCTAGATAAACTCACCATGGATGAATTGTATGGAATCCTCACAGCCTATGAGTTAAGATTAGGTCATGAGAACCTCCCACAAGGAGAGGCAGCCTTCAAGGTTCTCAATAAAATAAAAAATCATAATCAAAAACCTCAATCCATCCATCATGAAGAATCTAATGTAGAAGAAGCCAATTTTATCAAAAAACTTCAGAAAGGATCAGAGAAGTACAAAGGTAAGTTGCCTTTCAAATGTTTTAATTGTGGCAAGGTTGGCCATTTTTCTTCCAAGTGTCCCTATCCCAAGGAGTACCCTGAAGATGAAGAGGACAAAAATAAACAATACAAGAAGAAGGAAAACCCAACTACAAGAAAAAGTTTTACAAAGGGAAAAATAATTTTTACTCAAAAGAAGAAAACAATAGTTCATCAGAGTTTAGTGACAGTAATGATGATGAATTCATTTTTCTAGGTATTGAAGAGCCTAATGAGATGGAAGAAATTGAGGATGAGGAAGATTCATAAGATGAAGCAGAGGCTAATATGGAAGGATAACTTCTCAGTGCTTTGGATGAATTAATAAGATACAAAACCAGATATAGACAGCTGAAAATTTGTGTAGTTGAACAAAAATAAAAACATGAACAGAAAGAAAAAGAGATGGAGAAACTCATGAGAAACCTGAAAAAACAAATCCTAGAAGCAAATAGGATGGAAGAATGTCTGCAAAAGTCTCTTAAAGAAAAACAAATAACATGTGAAAGAATGGAGGAAGAAATAGTTCACCTAAGAAAAGAACATGATTCCAAACTCATTCAAACAAGATATGAAAATAGCTCTAAAATATTAGATAAGATTATTACCACACAAAGGGATTTAAGTAATAAAAATGGAATAGGTTATTCTCAAGAATAAAACCAAGTTAACTCAAAATCTTATGCAGTTTATCTCCTCGGTACATTCAAGAAGAAAGATGAAGAGAAGACAAGTAATGATCAGAACTCCAAAGGACTACTTCCATCCACCAAGAAGGAATATAAGACAACACCAAAGAAGGTTTATCAAAACATGTATCCTCACATTTTCTTTGGTTATTTCTTTGCATGCTCTAATTTCGGACACAAAGCTATGAATTGTAGAGCATATAGAAGGAAAACTTTGAGGGTTAAGAACCATAACCTTAAATATAACCAAACAGTGAATCAAGTTAAAAGCAGAAACTATAAATCCTTTGCACCTCTACAAGAAGGGGACCTAGAATGATTCAGATGTCATAACTATGGAAATAAGTCCATTAGTTGTAGATTAATGGAAGTCTCAGAAAAACAAAAGTTCATTAGAGAAAAAGAAGCTTTGGAAAGAAAAAACATCAAAAGAGGAACGTCTCATTGCCTTGAAAGCTCAAGATATAGAAGATATTTGGTATGTTGACAGTGGGTGCTCAAAACATATGACAGGAAACAAGGACAAGTTTTTGAACTTAAAGAAACAAAAGGGTAAAGTTACATTTGGTGACAATGCTTCAGGAAACATACTTGGGAAAGGCACTGTGAGTTTGGGAAAAGACAAAGCCAAGAATTTTCTTCTTGTTGAAAAAATGAAACCTAACCTATTAAATGTCAGCCAAACCTGTGATCAGGGGCACTTTTGCATCTTTGATTCCCAGAAATGTGATATTAGGAGAGAGGACTCAGGAAAATTGGTTGGTACTACTCCTAGAACTCTCGAGAATGTATATAAAATAAATACAAAATTGAATGAGTGTCATATAAATTTAGTAGATGAAAGTTCTTTATGGCATAGAAGGTTGGGGCACATTAACTTTGACAATTTAGTGAAAGTCTACAATATTGGGGCAGTAAGAAACTTGCAAAATATCATAAATCCCTCAAATCCTATGTGTAGACACTGCCAACTAGGGAATCAAACTAGAATAAGGTTCAAAACAAAAGAATACTCAACCTCAAAACCTTTAGATATTGTTCACACTGACCTTTGTGGACCTACAAGGACCAAGAGATTGCAAGGAGAGTCCTAATTTATGTTTTTCGTTGATGATTTTACTAGAATGGGTTGGGTATGTTTTCTCAAGGAAAAATTAGAAGCACTTAACAAATTCAAAGCTTTTAAGACCCTTGTTGAAAATGAAAAAGAGACAAAAATCAAATGTCTTAGATCAGACAATGGTGGTGAGTTCACCTCAAAAAATTTTGATCTCTTCTGTGAAACCCATGGAATAAAAAGACAATTCTTTGTTGCCGGAACACGTCAGGAAAATGGGATTGCTGAGAGAAGAAATAGAACAGTTCAGGAGGCTGCAAGGGCTATGCTCAATGAAGAAAAATTATCTAATGGATCTTGGAGGGAATTTGTAAGAACAATAGTATACATATTGAACAGAGGTCATCTTAGGATTAATACTAATAAGACTCCTTATGAACTATGGTTTGGAAGAGCTCCATAGGTAAAATACTTCAAGGTCTTTGGAAGTAAGTGCTACATCAAAAGGCTTGATGAGAATCTCAGAAACTTTGATGCTAGATCTAATGAAGGTATCTTTCTTGGATATGCTTCTACAAACAAAGCATATAGATGCTGCAATATTATATTACATAATATTGTTGAGAGTGCGGATGTCAAGGTGGATGATTTAAAAATGATAAGGATCAAACATCAAGAGACTATACTTGATAGTGATGATGAAGATGATGATGAATCAGATGGTACACAAGAAGAAGAAGTAGAAGAGAATAAATAAGAAAGGGAAGAGGATTATATGGATACTAGTGAAGATGAGGAATATATTCGAGAAGAAGAGATAAGAGAATAATCACCAAGAAGAGACACAAAGACACCCTCAAGAATGACTCAAAAGAAGCATCCTGAAGAACTGATTATTGGAAATAAAAGCGATGGAGTGCACACATGAAGACAACTTTTGTATTAGATAGAAATAGAATTTTGGTCACATATTGAGCCCAGCTCAATCAAAGAGGCATGTAAAGATGAGAATTGGGTCAATGCTATGAATCAAGAATTGGACCAGATTGAAAAAAATCAAACTTGGGAACTAGTTCCAAGACCAAAAAATAAAAATGCCTTTGGAACTAAATGGGTGTATAAAAAAAAATGAATGAGAATGGGAAAGTAATCAGTAACAAAGCCAGATTGGTATGTAAAGGGTATGCTCAGGTTGAAGGAGTAGACTATGAAGAAACATTTGAACCTGTGGCTAGATAAAAGGGAATGAGGATGTTCTTAGCTTTCTCTAGCTACAGAAAATTTAAAGTATGCCAAATGGATGTCAAGTCAACATTTCTCAATGGAAACTTAGAAGAGGAAGTATATATTGAGCAACCAGAAGGATTTCAATTAAATAACAAATGAGACTATGTCTGCAAACTAAATAAAGCACTCTATGGGCTAAAACAAGCACCCAAAGCATGGTATGCAAGGCTAGATTCTTATTTACAAAAACAAGGCCTCAAAAGAGGATCAACAGACAACAATCTTTATTGTGAAATTGTTGGTAATAACATGATTATTTTGAAAGTATATGTTGATGATATTATATTTGGCAGTGATGATGAAAAAATGAGTAAGGAATTTGCTAGAAGGATGCAACAAGAATTTGAAATGTCCTTGCTTGGTGAACTGAATTTTTTTCTTGGATTACAAAAATATAGTCCAAAAGAGGATTATCTATCCATCAGTCTAAGTATGTTAAAGATATGCTTAAGATATTCCAGTAAGAGGATTTCAAATCTGTTAGTACACCTATGACAGTTTGATGCAAACTAAGCAAGGAAGATGAGTCCAAAGTTGTAGATCCAAAACACTACAGATAAATTATTAGGAGTTTACTCTATGTAATAGCTTCCAGACCTGATGTCAAGAAAGTTGTTGGGATGGTGGCTAGATTCCAAGAAGCACCAAAAGAGATCCATGTTCAAGATGTGAAAAGAATCTTTAGGTATTTGAAAGGAACCATAGATCTTAGTTTGTGGTACCCTAGCAAGGATTCATTCACTTTAAAAGACTATTCAGATGTAGATTGGGAAATTTGTGTAGATGACAGAAAAAGTACAAGTGGAGGAGCATTATTTTGGGGAGAATCATTGGTATCTTGGATAAGCAAGAAACAATCCTCAATTTCTCTTTCTAGCGCGAAAGTTGAGTATATTGCAGCAGCAAAATGTTGCACACAAGTGGAATGGATGAAACAAACCTTACAAGGCATAAAAATGGTATTTGAAGAACCTATTACTATCTATTGTGATAATACAAGAACTATAAGTCTCTCCAAGAACCCTGTCTAGCACTCCAAATCAAAACACATTCCCATAAAATACCATTATCTAAGAGACTAGGATGAAAATAAGAACATTAAATTGGAATATGTCCCAACACAAGAACATGTGGCAGATATTTTCACAAAACCCTTAAGAAGAGATGTACGTGAATATCTCAAGCAAATATTGGGAGTAATCCTTCTTCCAATCTAATCTCTCATGAAAATAATGCATCAATTGGCACCAATTCAGGGGGAGACAACAATCAAAGTCAAAAGGAGTAATTCAGTTATGATAGGAAAAGTATGATTACAGGAGGAGTTACCCAAGTTCAAATTCTGGTCAAAAGTATACAGACAGATAGAGATTTACCATAAGGGAAGTAAACATTTTCCAATGATGTAAAAGGGGGAGAGTAACTTCATAGGAGAGAAGCATAATCACAGGGGGATATTGTTTATGAAGTTGGTGTGTTGCCATCAATGACAAAGGGGGAGATTGTTGGACATAGTGTCATTAATGTGTTGTCATTGATGTCAAAACAGTAGGATGATATGCAGAGATTAAAGCTCAGAAGGGTTAGTGAATGAAGATCAAAGCTCAAAAGAGATGGCATGATGAAACTCAGAAGGGAAGTCACATTGTAGAAACATGATTAGTTCAAGTCATGATCATTGAATACGCAAGCATCAAATAAACATAGAGATAGATTGTGTAGAGAGAAAGGAGAATTAAGCAATGTGTTATTTCCAATCTCGCAATTATTCTAGACCATAATATATTATAGATTCAAAGATCGACGACTATGGTTGTTCCACCAAATGATCAGATTAAGTTGTGACCATCGGATATGCAAGCGCAGATCAAGGGAAGGGATTGATTGCAGAGTGTGAAGGGAGAATTAAACAATGCACTAATTCCAATCCCGCAATTAGTCTAGATCATTGATCATCACCCGCCAAATAGATCTATTGTTGGTATCAGTTCCACTACCAACGAGCATTTTTCCATTACGGAGCTCAATGATATTTTTAAACGTCATTCTAGTTGGGACCCCACAATCATCCCTAATCAATGATCTACTACGAGACCATTCTTGACTGATAGATCAATTTAAGTGGAAGGATAGGATAAGCAAGGAAAAGGGGATGATATTTGAATACCCGAATTCCCAATAGTCGTTGGATCACTTTAAGTTGAAGGATAGGATAAGAAAAGAAGAAGAGTCATTGGATTTAAACCAAGGCAAAGCAGCATCGCAGACAGATGGATCCGTCGATCTAATATCATGATCAACGAACAACATTCATTTCAGGTTAAAATTTGTGAGGAGGTTACACTTCGGGGAATCTCACTTCTAAAGAATTGGGAAGTGGAGAAATCGAAATACCCAAAGTCCTGAAGGCCGAAATCCCGAAAGCTAAAATCTCAAAGTAGATATGAGTCATTTTATCAGAGGAACACTTCAGGTAGTATCCTGACTGTCAGATCAAGGAGAAGAATATGTGCCACATTGGGAGATCTATGTAAGCATACCACATCAGTAAGGACACATGGCACAGTCAGATAATGACAAGATTCAATATGAAATCGACATTTCAGGTACATTTAAATAATGAATCTGAGTGACACGTGGTATCCACTTGGCATGTTCCATGTCAACAAGTGATGTCAGCAAGTTATGTCACTCCGGGAGTTTTACTTCGGGAGTTTCACCACCAGCAAATGACCTAAGTCCTGAAGTCTCTAAGGCCGAAGTCCCGAAGTGGACATGAGTCGTCTGATCTAAAGGACACTTCGGGAGCGTTCTCAACTGTTGATCAAGTACAATGGAAGGATAGTGTAAGTGGAATAGTCGAAGTCTCAAAGTGCCAACAGTCATCCAACTCATCGATATATTTGTAAAGAGGTTTCAAGTCACATAAGACGAAGTCTTGAAGTGTCGACAGTCGTCCAACTCATCGGGAGATTTGTAAAAAGGCTGAAAGTCGCGAAGGACGAAGTGTCGAAGTGTCGACAATCATCCATCTCTTCAGGAGATTAAAACGTGTTCATTGATGATGATAAGTGATCAAGCACTCGCTTGGCCTAGTGCCTGGTCACTGCTTGTGGTGATATGGAATAAGAGAATTAAAGGAAAAAGATTATACATCACTTAATTCAATAAGCATATGGTTTTGCATTTTCAATCACATGTAAATGGCTTGAAGGAAGTGCCTCAGTAGAACTCAATTTCTGTGGTATTAACAAAGATTATGGTTAAGTTAAATGAAGAGTTGTGATAGTCCAGATGAAAGGACACAATGCATTATATCTCACACTAGTTTGAAGATTATATAAACAAGATAGAGTGGTGATAATAAAGCATCTTTGTAGACTGAATCACAAGATATTAAATCACAGAAGCAGAGAGAGATGCAGTGAAGACATGATATAAAAGTTTTCCAAATTCATAAAATAAGGGTGGTTGGGTGGTGCAAGGGCAGGTTGGTGCCTGCAGGGGAGTTGATGCTTCCTTATCAGTTGTGGCTTACTAAACATGGGGTCGAAGCCTCCTACCAGTTGATGCTGGTGAAAAAGGGTGTGGGTGCATCATGATCTGTCGGTGCTGATCTAAAAGGAAGAACATATTCCATCTATGTAACATGTAAAAAACAATTTGCAATTAATAGAAAAGTGTTTGTGGTTTTCCCAATTAGGTTCCACGATAAAATATTGTGTTAAAATTTTATTTGCATTAGCAAAATAAAATTGATAAAATTATTTTTTCACTGATTCACCCCCCCCCCTCTCAGTGACAGGATCTGATCCTTCAATGTCAACCCTTGAAGTATTATGGTATCCCTAAAGGTATTCTTATGGAACTCAAAGTTGATCAAGGAAAAAGGTCATGAAGGATGGTGTAAATACAGATAACTCACTTATGAATGAATATTCCTTGCCATCTCGCTTCTGGTGATAGGTGGTACACCACATGGTTCCTCGCGATTGAGGATTTATGGCCTTGTGAAGTTAGAAGCCCTAAATAATGGTCAAGAATACCCTAATTGGTTACAAGTATTTAATGAAAGAGTAAAGTGATTGTGACAAGAAAGTTTATAAGCCCCTAATATTAAGGAAAGAAATTACCCTAAACCTCAAGGAGTCATTCACATATACATTCACTCACTTATTCTATTGAATCTCTTATAGTGAACTAGTGATCTATTTGTAAAGTTAGCGATGGTGAAATATGAGGTAGCGACAAGTGACGAGTGCGGGAGTTTCGGGGTTCAAGTGAAGAGAGAAAATATATGAGGAAAAAATAGTTTAGTTGATCCCCGCATGTCATACTAATAATGTCCCATGATGCATCCCCGCGGGTTTCTTATGGCTCATCACGTGAGGCCCCGCATTAAATAATGTAATAGTTTCACAAGGACAAGATAGATTTGGGGGTGATGCTTGTACCAGGTCCCTGAGGTCAGAAATAATCTTACATGTCAAATCTACTGAGTATCGGGTCAGCTAAAAATATGTTGGTATACTTATGTAATTGGTATACTTATGTAATTGTTATACTTGGTTGTGGTATGGTACATTCTTAAGGTATATCTTTGCTACATGGTTTATTGAGGTATATTATTGTATCTAGTTATAACATGAATTTTATGGTTCATCTTTGATATGTGGATGTATGGTTGAGGTATACACTTGATGTATGGTCACATATGCATGAGGCACATGCTTTGGTTATTTGAGGCACTTTATTGATGATATGGTGCAGGTCTATACATGATTGATGCTATGGTATATTGTACTTATTTTATATGTGATTGATGTTATAGTACATGGTACATGATTTTTTATTCATCATTGATGTTTTGGTATCAACATTTGGCATATCTTATGGTACATGGTGGATTCATGTTATATTGCATGTGTTGATACATAGTTGATGCATGGTATGGTATAGGTTTTGGTATAGCAGGTTGATGGTACAGTGACAGTTACAGGTTGATGGTACAGTGAAAGTGACAGGTCATATATGTTGACAAGTTACAGGTTGATGTGACATATATGGTGACAGTGACAGTGGAAATGATAGAGGTAGTGGAAGTGACAATGATAATGGTAGTGTCAGTGATAGTGGTAGTGACAGTTGGTCTACATTTATATTTCAGGGAAACAGGACAAGGCAAGGAAAGGGGGTTGTAGCCTCCTTTGGATTGGTGTCGGAGAACACAGGGAGTTGGAGATTCCTTCAGGTTGGAGCCTGAGAATCAGGGGGTTGTAGCCTCCTTCTGATTGGAGCTAGATAATTCAGGGAGTTGTAGCTTCCTTCGGGTTGGAGCCTGTAAATAGGGGGTTGTATTCTCCTTCCAGTTTTAGCTGGAGAATTGGGAAGTTGGTTCTTCCAATGAATGTAATCTTTGATATATAAGAATTACGTGGTTTTCTCCCATTTGGGTTTCTACATAAATTATGGTGTATTGTGTATTTGATGTGATGTTGTCAATGTGATGTTTCTCATGTTTATATGTTTATGATACACTGATGATACATTGATGATATATTGATAATAAAGTTGACATTTATATTTGTGGTTAAAAGTGGTAAAAGTTCTCATTCTTATTCATGCCCCCCTCTTAGTATTCCAACAATTAGTATCAGATCATGTCCTTCAAGAAATAGTCTAACCACTAGAAGGATATCATGGAATACGCTAAGATTGTATTACTACAGTTTGACGGCCAAAAATATGCCTCTTGGAGAAGAAGAATGAAAACATATGTCTAGGAACATGGATTTGATGTTTGGAGAGCAGTAGTATATGGATACAATGCACCAGCCACTCCACCAACTAACAAGGATGGAAAGAAACTTAAAGAAAAAAATTCAAGGGTAAAAACTTTTATTCTAAATGGCCTAACTGAATCAGTATATGTCAAGGTTATGCACTGTGAATCCACAAAGGAAGTTTGGGACAAACTTCAGAATATCTACGAAGGTGATGCCAAAGTCAAGGGAGCTAAACTTCAAATCTTTAGAGCCAAATTTGAACAATTGAATATGAAGGAAGATGAAGACATTGCCACATATTTTCTACGATTTGATGCAATAATTAATTCCATTAAAGGTTTGGGAGAAGAGATTAAAGAACCAGTCATTGTTCAAAAGGTACTAAGGTATCTACCTATGAGATATGACCTCAATATTTCATCCTTGGAAGAAATAGCATACCTAGATGCATTGAGCATGGATGAGCTACATGGGATACTCACAGCTTATGAAATGAGGATAGAGCAATATAATCCAGTCACAAAGGAATCAACATTCAATTCATCCAAGAAGTCAAAGAAGAAAAATAAGAAAAAGTCAAAATCAGATTGTAGTTGTAGTGACAATTCAGAGGAAGATGAAGAAATGACGAACTTCATAAAAAATTTGAAAGGAGGAATCGTCAAGTACAAAGGTATGCTTCCATTGAAATGTTTTGATTTTGATGGTATTGGTCATTTTTATTCTAAATTTCCTTATGCTAAAAATAAAAATAGCAATGAAGAAGACAATTATAAGAAGAAAAGAAAATTCAAAAGGGACATGAGAGAAGAGACAAAAAGAATTTTTTCAAGAAAAGTTTCTACTCAAAGGAAGATAGTTCATCATCAGACAAGGATGATGATAGTGACAATGATTCATAAAGAGTACTCTTCATGGTAGTATATGATGATGAAGAATAAAATTCTGAAGAAGAAGGCAAATTCGATCTCAGAGCAGAATTAATCAGTGCCTTAAAAGAAATGGGAAAAGAAAGAAAGAAAATCAAGTCACACAAAGCGGAATTAAAGAAGAAATAAGGATATCAAAACTTCAAAAGAAACTGAACAGATGATCACGAAGTTAAAAATCCAAGTAGAAGAAGACATAAGAATTGAAGAAAAATTCATAAATCAATTAGAAAAAAAGGACAAGATTATTGAAAAAGCTTGGAAGTAGAAATAGTCACTTTGAGAAAGGATCTTCAGAAGAAAGATATGTAGCAAAATAGCACCAAAATATTGGATGATATCGTCAATAGTCAAATACCATACTATGACAGGTCCGGGATAGGATACAACAAAATGCATATTGAGAAAGGTTCGAGCTCCAAGATGACAAAATAGGAAGTAGAACAAAGAAGCTATGCATAAATAGTCAAAGGTACTCAAGAAAAAAATCACAAAGGAACTGGACCACCTAGAAGATTTAGAACACAGAATCAACAATCAACAACAACTCAAGAAGAATAATTCTTCAAAAGAGAAACACCATTCAGAAGATCCCCTACATCGAGATATCAAACTATTTTTCTTGGCTTATGTTATTCATGTAATCATTTTGGACACAAATTTGCAAATTGTAGAGACTAATCCAATAACAGAAGCAACTATGAAGGCTACTCAAATAGAAGTTATCTCAGAAGGCGTTATGAAACACATAATAGAAACTACAATAGTTTTGGATCATTGAGTAATGAATTGGAATGTTACAAATGAAACAATTTTGGACACATGGCCAAATATTGTAGATTGATTGTTCCTCCAAGAGAATCAAAACAGAATATAAACAGTCATAAACAGGAACCACAAAGAATATGGATAAGAAAGCAAGATCAATTCAACACTGAAGAATGTTCGCTTTCTCTACAAGCTCAACATAGGAAGAGTGGGTGGTATGTTCACAGTGGTTTTTCAAAGAATATGACAGGTGACAAGAATAGATGCATTACCCTGAAGAACAAATGAGATGGATAAGTTTAATTTGGCAATGATAACTCAACCAAAATTATAGGAATAGGCACAGTCAAGATTGGAAGCAAGGATGCCAAGGAAGAAAATGTTCTACTAGTTGAAGATATGAAGCACAATCTACTTGGTGTAATTCAAATGTGTGATCAAGGACACAAACTTTTGTTTGACTTATAAAAATGTGAGATAAGAAAAGAAGGACTGGGAAGTTTGGTGGTTACACCTATAAGAACCCCAAAAAACATATATGTCCTAAAGGAAATTGGAAAGGAAATATGTTGCTTAGGAAAGTAAAATTAAAGTTGGCTCTAGAACGGAAGGATGGGTCACATGAAATTTGAAAATCTTGTCAAAATCAGTAGAAAGAAAGTAGTAAGAGAAATGCATGAGATTTCAAAGCCAGTTGACACTTTGCAAGAATTGTCTACAGGGAAAGCAAACTAGGACTAGTTTCAATTCAAACGAGTAGTGTACGAAAAAACCATTGGAGATTGTACATACTGACCTATGTGGACCAATGAGAATAAAGGGATTAAATGGTGAACAATACTTTATGGTATTTCTCAATGACTACACAAGAATGATTGCAGTTATCTTTATCAAGAAGAAGTTAGAGGCATTCGAAAACTTCAAGATATACAAAGAAATGGTTTAAATTGAGACAGACTTGAAAATAAAAATTTTAAGATCATATAATGGTGGAGAGTTTACATCAAAAGAATTTACATATTTTTGTGGAGAACATGGAATAAAAAGGAAATTATCAACAGCCAAGACACTGCAAAAAATTGGAGTCATTGAAAGAAAGAACAGAACAATATAGGAAATGGATAGAACTATGTTGAAATATTCCAGGTTGGGTGACATATTTTGGCTATAGGAAATACATACAACATTTCATATTCTAAATAGAGGAATGCTCAGAAGCAACAATGATAAAACTACTTACGAGCTATGGAAAGGAATACCTACAAATGTGAATCATTTTAGAGTATTTGGTAGCAAATGCTACATCAAGAGAGAAGATGGAAGGATTCGAAAATTTGACTCTCAAGTTGACAAAGGCATATTTTTTAGGTACTCAAGAAATAGAAGGGCATATAAATTCTTCAATCTGAGACTTGGAATAATTGTGGAAAGCATAAATGTAACGATTGACGAGAAAGATGTATGGAAGATCAAAAAAAGAAGCAAAGGCTCAGAAGAGAAAAATGACAAAGAATATCTAAAAGAAGAAGTAGAAGAAGCAGAAGAAGAAGAAAAAGAGAAACCATAAGAAAAGCAAGAGGAAGATGAGTATCACATACCTCCCAAGACACATAGCCAATGAATTCATAAAAATCATCCACCAAAATAGATTATTGGGAATAAAGATGCAGGAGTTGAAACTCGAAGAATAATACATTCACCGGAACAGTAGCACCTAGCACTATTATCCACAGCCGAACCAAGCAGTTTTGAAGAAGCTAGCAAAGATGAACATTGGATCAAGGATATGGATGCAGAATTGGATAAAATAGAGAAGAACGATACATGGTAACTGGTTCCAAGGCCAAAGAACAAGAACTTGATTGGTACAAAGTGGGTATTCAGAAACAAATTGAACGAATATGGACAGGTAACCATAAATAAAGAAATATTACTATGCAAAGGATATACTTAGGTTGAAGGCATAGATTTTGAAGAAACCTTTTCCCCAATTGTCAGGATGGAAGCAATCAGATTGATCTTAGTCTATGCATGTTCCAAAAGAGTCAAGGTGTATCATATGGATGTTAAATCAACCTTTCTTAATGGAGAATTAGAAGAAGAAGTTTACATGAAATAGCTAGAAGGATTTCTACTATCAGAAAAGGAAGACTATGTCTGCAGGATGAAGAAAACATTGTATAGACTTAAGGAGGCCTCTAGAGCATGGTATTCAAGATTCGACAGATCTTCGCAAACAAGGATTCGGGAAGGGAAATGAAAACATTAATCTCTACATAAATGTGGATCAAGACAGTATATTGATAACTGAAGTTTATGTAGATGAAGTTATCTTTGGAATCGATGATGGCATGATGAGTCAGAAGTTTACAAAAGACATGCACAATGAGTTCAAAATGTCCTTGATTGGTGAGTTGACTTTATTTTTTGGATTACCCTTTGCCATTGATGTCAAACGGGGAGAGACAACAAAGGAATGGAAACAAGGAGAGATTAGATGCATGAATATAGGGGCAATGATGGTCACAAGGGGAGCATGAGTAGGAGCATGAGTGTTACCATGCCATCCTTATTTCCATCCATGCAAAAGGGGGATATTTTTGAAATATTGGTTGTTATTGATATCAACCCTTGAAGAAGTCTAGTATCCCCAAAGGAATGGTTATGGAACCCAAAGTTGATCAAGGAAAAAGGTTATGAAGGACGGTCTAAATAAAGGTAACTCACTCATGGATGGATATTCATCATCATTTCATTTTTGGTGATAGGTGGTACGCCACGTGGTTCCTCCCAGTTGAGGAGTTATGAACTTGTGAAGTTAGAATCCCCAAAGAATGGTCAAGAAGACCCTAGTTGGTTACAAGTCTTTAATGAAAGGGTAAAGTGGTTGTAACAAGAAATTCTAGAATCCCCTAAGATTAAGGAAAGAGATTACCCAATAAAAGTATAAATACACCTCAACGACTCATTCACATATACATTCACTCACTTATTCTATTGAATATATTCCAGTGAACTAGTAATCTATTTGTCAAGTTAGTGACGGTGAAATATGAGGTAGCGACAAGTAATTAGGAGTGTGGGAGTTTCGAGGTTATAGTGAAGAGGGAAAATATCTGAGGAAAGCCTAGTTTATTTTACCCCAATGGGTCATACTACTAGTGTCCCACGAGGCATCCCTGCGGATTTCTTAGGTTTCATCATGCAAGGCCCCGTGTGACAGGATGTCTTAGTCCTACGAGGACAAGACAGATTTGGGGGTGATTCTTGCACCAAGTTTCTAAGGTTAGAATTAATATTACAAATCAGATCTACAGAGTATCAGGTCAGCTATAGAGGTGTTGGTATGCTTATGTACAAGTTATACTTGGTTGTGGTATGGTACATGCTTAAGGTATGTCTTGTCTACATGGTCTATTGAGGTCTATTCTTGTATATAGTTATGACATCACTGTTATGGTTCATCTTTGAGATGTGGATGTATGGTTGAGGTATAGACTTGATGTATGGTGACATATGCATGAGGCATGTGCCTTGGTTCTTTGAGGCACTTTATTTATGATATGGTACATGTCTATACATGATTGATGCTATGGTATATGGTACTGATTTTATATGTGATTGATGTTCTAGTACATGGTACATGATTGGCTACTCATCATTGGTGTTTTGGTATCTACATCTGGCATATCTTATGGTACATTATTGATGCATGTTATACTACATTTGTTGGTACACAATTGATGTGTGGTATGGTACAGGTTTTGGTATAGCAGGTTGATGGTATAGTGACAGTTGCAAGTTGATGGTACAGTGACAGTGACAGGTCAAATATAGTGATAAGTTGACACGTTACATTTTTATGTGACATAGATAATAACAATGACAATGGAAGTGATAGAGGTAGTGACAGTGACAGTGACAATGGCAGTGACACTGACACTAATAGTGGTAGTGAAAGTTGGTCTACATTTATATTCCAGGGTGGAAGGATGAGGTAAGGAAAGGGGGTTTTAGCCTCCTTCCAATTGGTTCCAGAGAACACAAGGAGTTGGATATTCCTTCAGGATGGAGCCTGAGAATCAAGGGGTTGTATCCTCCTTCTGGTTGGAGCCAAAGAATTCAGGGAGTTGTAGATTCCTTCGGGTTGGATCCTATAAATAGGGGGTCATATCCTCCTTCTAGGTGTAGTTGGAGTATTTGAAAGTTGGTGCTTCCAATGAATGTAATATTTGATATATAAGAAATCATTATGTGGTTTTCTCCCATTTGGATTTCCACGTAAATTCGGGTGTACTATGTATTTGATGTGATGTTGCTCATGTTTATATGCTTATGATAAATTGATGATATACTGCTAATAAATTTGACACTTATATTTGAGGTTAAAAGTGGTAAAAGTGCCCATATTGATTCACCCCCCCTCTTAGTATTTCAACAAGAAAAGGAAATTTGAGTGCAATTTTGGGACAGTTTTTACAAGTTGATTTTGTGTAGGAAGAGAGTATTTGGGTGTTGGGAGAGATTACCAACCATTATAGCCATGAAAAGACAGCTTGTTGGGTTGATTTTAATGCTAAAAATTAGTCTAGGTGCCTATAACATTCTGGGGAAGCTATGAATTAATGTTGAGAATGAGGTTGTATGCCTATAATTGAAATTTTTTGTTGAGGAAATAGATCAAGAGCCTTGAGAAGGATTTTGTGAGAACTTCAAAGTAATAGTTAAGACATTTCCTGACCAATTGTGTGGAATGGAGCCCTGGAGGGAAGTGGGAAGGACCGAGGGACTGCGTGGAAGAGAAGGGGGATCCCATTCCTTGGGTTGTGTAGGTTGAGGGGAAAGAGGTATTTTAGGCTGATGAGTGTGGAGAGTCGACAACCAAGAGGGCCAAACCTCCTTGTGGATTCATAGCCTCATCTTGGTGGTGGCTTATTGTTGAGAGAAAATTAACAACAATTCTTATGGCTAGGACAAACTTCCTTCATACGTAATGAGTTGTTTTCCCCAATAAAAGATAATTTTTCCTTTATATTTTCTATGTTAATTTGTGTTTGGTAATGTTTATTTGAATTTTTTTGAGTATGTGTAAATAATATGCAATCATGAGTTTTTATTATGTTGTTAAATGCATGAGGAAAATTTATGTGCCTATTGCCTGTGTTAATTTTATTTTCATTAGGGAATTTAAATATTTTTTTAACAGAAAGGTTCATTACAAGTGGTATTAGATCCAAAGGTTGCAACAACGAGCATGTAGGATCTGTTATAGAATAGTAGGGTTGCTACCTATGTGAATATTGGGTGAAAATTTATCTCGCCAAACTAAATGATGTGGGGTTGGAATTCCCCAAATTTATTTGGTATTTGGAGCTACATGTTGCAGAGGCTGATTTGACATCGAAAAGGTTGAATTTAGCTAAGAGGGTTGAGTCAGGTGTTTTCAAAATAACCACAATAGTCACGACCCCGAAATGTTGGAACACAACTGAGGGAAAAGTCGAGAGAATTTCACGACACAACACTTGTCGGTGAAAGAAATAATTTTTAAGTTTGATACAGTGTGCATCATCAAAGATAAAAAAAAATATTTAGTGATATAGTGTGTATCACCAAGACAAAATACTTAGAAATACAATGGTATTGCTAGAGAAAAATATTTTTGAGGAAATGTATGGGTGAAGAAAAACTTGTTTTGAGAGATGTATCGAAGAAGAAAACTTTCATTGAGTGATGTATCGGCAAATAAAAACTTTTTCCAAGTAATTTTTCGGTGAAGAAAGAAATTTGTCGAGTGATATATCGGAAAAGAAAAAAAAATTCCAAGAAATATATCGACGAGGAATATTTTTCACCAAAGAAACAGAGGAAGAAAGAGGAGAAAAATATATTTTTTTCTTGGTGAAACATAGACGAGAAGAAGATAAATCTCACGGATACAAAAGAGAGTATTGGTGAGAAGAAAGTTAAAACTCATTTATAAAGGAGAGAAAATCAATGAGAAGAAACATAAGACTTGTTGATATAGGAGATAGTGCTGATGAGGAAAAATATAAATCTCATTGACACAAGAGATAGTGTAGACGAGCAAAAAGATAAATCTTGTTAATATAGGAGATAGTGTCGTCAAGGAAAAAGATAAATATTGTTGATACAAGTGATCTGAACCGGGGATGACACTGATACTAAAATCGATCTTGGTTCTAGGCCACTTGATAAGGTCATATTTAAGATCGTTTTAATTGAACTTGATTGCCTTAAAGGTGAAATTGAAGTTCTTATGGAGACTTGAATCCAAATTGAATATAACTTGGTGAAATATGTTGTTTATCTCATAATCCATTACTTAATGCATTTAATAAAACACAATTTTAGAAATAAATCATGCATAAGGAAACTTGAGATGAAAGAAAAATACATGACAAGAGATCACCATTGTTAATGGAGTTCACCAGTATGGCTACATATATGTATCCATTGGAATATGAATCACTTCATTGCTTCTCCCAATGCGGGGAATAATTCTCCCAATGTAGGGGCTCACATACTCTCCCAATAAGGGGCTCAACTCTCCCAATTATAAGGGGCTTACAAATTACAAGTATGATTTCTTTATTCTTTCCTTAAAGAAATCTCTCCAAAAGATTCTCAAAGGGACTCCAAAATCATTCATTTTCATCTTTCCCAATAAAGGAGTTTAAATAATTTTTCCTATCTCCATAATCCAAAAAGACAAGATCCATAAATTTAGGATCTAGTACCTACCCAAGGAAAAAAATGAGAAAGACCCTTAACTTCCTCCTTGAGACTAGGAATCGACTTGTAATAAAGTGAGGAAGAGTCCAAACCAACTCATGACACCCTGTTCTAGGGCCTAGTCGACTAGATACGATGGTTGACTTAGAACTTGTTGGTCGACCGACGCAGTTAGAAGTAGAAGTCGGTCGAAGTCTTTGTTAACTGACCAACCTAGGAAGTTAAGTAGTTACAACTTCCTAGTAGAGGTATAAATATATAAGCACACAAAGGATCAGATAGCTTCATGTGAGAGGTTATATGTAATTATGGTATACTATCTATCATATAATAAAATGATTTTTATTTGGCCTCTCATTACTTTTGTATGTCTCTATATAATTCTATGTGTATGCATGTATCTCTATGACGACTATGTAAGGTTCTACTAGTAACATTCCCTACTTTTCCCTAGATTACAACATTGGTTTTGTTGTTTGTAGTACTAAACTTGGGCATGTAGAAGTGTACATAAATGATAACTCAACAAGACATATGTGAGTGGTGGCAGAAAAAATTTGAGAACTACATAAGAAGGAATAACCTATCACTAGTCGAAGCAAAGTCGTGGTTCTTTTTAGAGACACATGAAAGATATCTTGAATCTATCCCAGAATCATTTTTTCAGTACATTAACAGATCAGGTGATGCATAAATTGAAACCCGATGAGAAGTTATTCCTAAATTTGATGAACGGAGGAAGAACAAATGTGCACTACTGGCTCAAGAGAATTATTGAAGATTATATTTGAGAACAAGCCATTGAATATCAGACGTCCCTAGACAAAATAAAAGAGAAATTCTACATTGAATTGCATGACGGATTTTTCTTCACGGTTCCAACACTTCTTCATAAATTCATTCTCAACAAGGGATTCAATGATATCATTAAATACCAACCAATATTAGGCACATTGTTACCAAATAGAAACTTTTAAGAAAGAGACGAAAAGTGGGAAGCATTTCTTGATGCAAAGTGAAAAGATACAAGAGAAGCCTAGGAATACTTGTTGAAGAAATAAATATGGACAACGCTCCCGAATTAGAGTAAGTAGAGGAAGAAATGGGGGGTCGTTCTAGATTTTGAGATTCCATAAAAATAAGAAATAGCATTTCCCAAGCCTAAATGTCGTCAAGAGGGTAGCAAGCCCATAATAAATCTGCGGATATCTAGAAAATAGAAAGGGATAAAAGACAACAAAAAAGAGAAGAACTTCATAACCAGTGGAACAGAAAAAATTAGAATAGAAAGATGTCTGGAGAGGGTCATCATATTAAAGCGCGTGAGTATTCTTATTCAGACAGAGATCGACCATATTTAGCAACGGCAGTAGCCGTGGCGACAGCCGATAGATGTAGCGATGCACAGTTAAACATCCATCAACTAGTCGACGAACTGGAAAATTATGGATTACAAAGAATCTAGACTAGTTTTACATACATCTCCCAAACCAGAAACCATTCCACAGATAATATAATTTCTCCAAAAAAGGTCGTAGATCAATGACCAATCTGTAAGATTATGGTACATAATAGACGACCTAGGAAACCTACGAGATGCATTGACTGTCGAGCCTAAACAAAATGAAGTCAACAATATGATTATCCAAATCAAGGACCTCACTAAATCAACCCCTGTGCCACATCTAATCTTGAGATAAGAAATTAACTATAGTCTAGAAGCGACATAACCTTTGGAACAACGGTTAGTCAAATACAAATATCAAAGTTCCAAAACTTAGGATGTGTATTTTATACTCAAGAAGAAACAACTATTCCTTGAGTATCATCCATTTTCGAACGCAGACATAAACCGACCATAAGATTCAACAGTTCAATTGAAAACAGTAGTAACTCAAATACCAAGAAAACTAAGTGTTCCAACCAAGAAAATCAAAATGGGATTCAACCACATCGCCATTTACGAAGGAGAGGAGGACCCAAAATGCCATTAGTTCGTATGTGAAATTTTTTGGGATGCAACAGATATTATAGACGAGGATAAGCAAATGGATCAATTCAAAGCTTCACTACGCCACCATGCCTTAACATGGTTCATGAACTAAACTGAAAACCAAACTCGTTCAAAGGAAGAAAAAAAGAATAGTTTTTTAACATTCTTTAAAATACAGGACATCACACATTTGGCAGCTCAAAAGTTAAAAGAAATCAAGCAAAGACCAGGTGATTTGGTAAGATAATATGACAAGATATTCAAATATATCCTAAGTCAAATCCCAACGACGATCGATCAAAACCTACTATTTCAGTGGTATGTAGTTAGGCTACTGCCAAGAATATGATCTTTGCTACACTTATACGAGATAACCTAGTGTGAAGACGCGCTAAATAAGGCACAATGAGTTGAGTCATATGATGATAGGCCATTGACTTCCTCGATGATAGAGAGAGTTGAGGAAAAAATAGAACACTTGTAACAAACTATCAAAAATATATCTATACGAAGGAATGAAATATGGTGCACCACATTCACTCGGGATGGACACACAAAGGATCATTGTCCACTAAATGAGCGCACACAAATAGAAAACGTCCACTGAGTACAAGCCCAAAAATATTGTAATATATGTAAATTCCTAACTAATCACAGTATACAATATTGTCCACACAATCTAAAAAACATGAAGTGGTGCCACATTTTTTAAGCTTCCAATCACCGAACTTCAGAATGCCATCTAAACACTAGAAATCAAAATAATATGTGAATAGTATACCACACAGAAACCACCTACCAAAAAAACAATTATGGTCGAAGAGATGATTACTACGGTGGTCGTGATAGAGGTCGAGGAGGCCAACGTGGATTTGGTGGTCGAGATCGAGGTCATGGATGACCATATTTTTTTAGTTGATGGGAAAATGATCACAACAGTGCAGATTGTCCTATAAAAGACAGAATTGATCTAAATTCTTTCAACATATGAGGCATTGGAGATCATTCTTTAGAATATTGCCTAATAGTACTCGAAAACATTATACCTAGAAAAATTGTGAATCTACTACACACAGTATCCAAAGAAGAGGTGAGGAACTACAAAAATTTACATATTGTTACAAGGTTGGGTGCAGGATGCGAAATCCATACTCCACCAAACAATTACCAAAGAAATAAGGATAAAAAATTCCCAAACCCAGATAAAGAAGAGAAAATAATGAGAGAAGCTCTTAAATTCTTCAGGAATTCCACAAAAGATCAACAAAATCCAAGAAGTCGAAATGAAGACACCATCCAGGAATTTTTGCAACTACTCTAAGAAAAATATTCGATAGGTAGGCTATTGGGCCTACTCAACATACTGGGAGAATACAAAGGTGGTCAGAAACCGACCAAGGATGAAAATCATCTCTCTTATAACAGCAAATATTACGATCCACGAGTCGACTTGGAGATTGAGGGAATGTTGGTCAATTAGGTGGTCGTTGATTTTGGTTCGCAAGTCAATATTTTACCACGGGAAACATGGGTACAAATGGGCCAACCCAACCTATCACCCATGAAGAATTATCTTAAGTTAGACGTTCAGGTATTAATAGAACCAATCAAAATATTGAGAAATGTTGACACACAAATTATGGGAGTACTGACTTTGGTCTATTTTGAGGTAATTAACCTTATTGAATGAATGCCAACATCTGCAACTCTTGTTGATCGACCACGAGGTCGATGAATGAAAGAAAATATCTCCCTTGAAAGAGATAGAATTAAATCGAAAGGAAGTGGGAGAAAAATAATTATTCCCATAGATCCAAAGGAAGGAAAATCATGGAAGGAGTCGTGGGATGAAGATAAAGAAGCCAGATGTCTATATTAGATAAATAATGAACAAAAATATTATATAGAATCGACCACAGAAGGATAAATTTTGAGAGAATCTCCCATGTTAGTCAGACATAATTCTGAATCCACCTTATACAAAGGGAAAATAGAAAATTATGAAGCACAAGTGAAAGATTGTTGGTCTATCGAAATTATTCCAAAGAAACATATTAGTATGTGCTACTCAATCCAGGTTGTACCAAAAGTATATGAAAAATAACCCAAGAAAGCCCCACTCTTATTATGACCAACAATCAGATAAGAAAACCCTTGTGATACAATGAACGACATACCCCTTCGACCCATGTTGAAGAGGTAGAAAAATCCATAGGAGAGAAAGGAAGGACACAGAGTCTTGTGGAAAATTTCACAGGCCAGGATGCAATATTGTGGGAAACACGTTTACCTCGATTAAAAACATGTATTATTGTGTCGACATACTTCATTGAAATGTTTGGCGACAAGAAATTATCCAAAGATACACATATTCCCACATTCAAAATTGGCTACGATCTAGTAGAACATATTCAACATTGTAAAAGAGAAAGGTGAAGAATAGGATATAAGGATGAAAGAGTATGGCCCCATATGTTTTCAAGTACATTAGATGAGATACCAATCAAATGGTATAATATTGAAGAAGCATGTGGCCATACTTCAACTGGGGTGAAACCAAAGGAAATTTTGTGCAAGACTTCAAATTTAATCCATTAGAGGAACACTTGAAAGATGCAGGATGTCAAATAAAAATATTTCTCAAAATTCCTTCACCAACTATACATAAATAAATATGTCGGTCAATGGAGGATCGACATCGACTTGGAATTTTGTGTTGGTAGAAAACAAAGAAATCTCGACTGCACAGATTATCAACATGGAGGATATAAACTGGCCAGAATAGACCTTCCAGTGGAAGAAAAAACATCCAACATTCTAGAATCATGTGAATTTAGTATTAAGTATAGCCATGAAACACAAAGAAGACCAGGAACAACCTAACTTCCCAAAAATCTTTACAAAAATTAAAGAAGGAGAATGCCACCTCAACGAAGCAAAACCACCCGAATGGATGGACACGGAAATAAAAATGAAGTAGTTTGACATATCAAACGATGGTCAAACAAAAATGGTATGAACAGGTGACTATTGGTTTGACAAGAAAAAATACGACATAGTCAGTCTACTAAAAGAGTATCAAGATGTTTTTCACACGACTACAAGGATCTAAAAGGACTTGTAGAGGAAATGAGTGAAATGAATATTGAATTGATCCCAGGAGCAAAGCCAATTAAAAAATGACCATACAAGTTAGTTCATAAGTACAAACCAATCATTCAAAAAGAGACCAAAGGAATGCTACAAGAATGCATTATTTACCCTATCAATAAGGCAGAATGGGAAAGTCCCATGGTGGTACAACCAAAGAAGCATGATCCAAAGAAATTAAGAATTTGTGTCGATCTCTGGGGAATAAAAAAACAGACTGTGACAGATCCATTCCCCACCCCTTTTGATGATGAATTCGTAAAAAAAGTCATTATTCATGAACAGTATTCATTTACGCATGGATTCGTAGGATATAACTAGGTGCCAATAATAAAATAAGATTGGGAAAAAAAACATTTGTGTTGGAATTTGGATATTTTTCCTACAGAGTCATGCCATTCGGACTGAAGAATGCGCCAGCATGTTTTTCAAGAATAGTGGTCAAATAATTCCAAGAGTATATATACAAAACCATGGTTGTATACTTCGACAATTGTACAATCTATATTCTATTCATAAATCACATACAATGGCTTCAACTTATGCTAGAACGTTGCATACATATTCAACTATCACTAAACGTAAAAAATGCATATTTTCCACAACTATTTGAATACCGGTAGGACATGTGGTATGTGAATATGGGGTAAAGGTCAACATGGATAAGATAAATATTATCCTTGATCTAAAACCACCCATAAATCAAAAACATATCAAAATTCTACTCGGTCATACTGGCTATTATAGGAAGTTTATACGCCACTACTCAGACATCACCTTCCCAGTGGATGAGCTTCTACGAAAATATGCCAAATTCAAATGGATCCAAGATTTCCAAGAATCCTTCAATTTTTTAAAGAAGAAGTTGGTCAAAGCACCCATTCTCAAATTTCCAGACTGGTCGAGAAAATTTCATGTCCATGTCGATGTGTCCAATGTATCTGTCGGGTTAGTTTTAGCTCAACCATATGATGACACAATGGAACACCCAAATGCATATGCAAGTCAGAAAGTGAATAAATCAGAAAGAAACTATTCAACTACGGAAAGGGAATCCTTATTAATGATTTTCGCTCTACAAAAGTTTCATCACTATTTACTGGCAAACCCATTTACATTTTTTACAGACCATCAAGCATTGAAATACTTGGTCGATAAGCCAATTCATCAAGGAAATATTTGTCTATGGTTACTATTATTTTAGGAATTTGAATTTGGCATAGTCATTCGACCAGGGAAAAAGAATATCTGACCTTATCACCTTTCATGACTAGAAATAGGAGAATATACGACAGGCATCGATGATGACCTACCAGACGCACACATATTCAGAGTCGAAGTCACACCTAAATATTTAGAATATATTACCAATTTCTTAGAAGAAGGAAAGGCCCCAGAGGACCTCCCGAAAAACAACAAGAAAACTCTAGCCATGAAAGATGCATTGCTCACAATCATTAACGGATACTTGTATAAAATGGGAATGGACGATGTTTTAAGAAGATGTGTGCCAAAAAATGAACGGGAGGATATCATCAATGAATCCCATGCAGGAGCATCCAGAGGACATTTTCAAGCCGACACAACAGCCAAGAAGGTACTAGAAGCAGGCCTATGGTGGCCGAATTTGCATAAAGACTGTCGGGATAAAGTTAAAATTTGTGACAACTTTCAGAGGCTTGGACAACCCTTGTGTAAAAACTAAATTCCACTAGGTTCAATAAACCCTAATTGAGATTTCAAAATATGGTTTATCGACTTTGTTGGGCCATTTCCACAGAGGGAAATAAGAACTGGTGCCAAGTACATCATTATTGTGGTTGAGTATGTGACTAAGTGGGAAGAAGTTGAGCCAGTCGAATCCTATACCAAAGAGTTAGCAGCTAAATTCATCTACGAGAACATAATCACAAGATTGTTTGTCCTCTGGCATTCAGAAGAAGGTAAGTGTTGGCCCTTGACCAAGTTTTGAGGATCATTGGTCATGTTTGACCTATTTTTGGGACTTCGATAGGTTGTCGAAGGTGGATCGCAAGTCGAAGCGGAGATTGTGGGATCTCGGCCCCTTTTTAGGGTTTTTTGAGTTTTGGGATTATGTAATGGGTATGGGGATGTTGGCCCATGGGTTTACCCTCTTTGTAATGTATAAATAGAATTCTAGGCAATGTAAGAAAGATTCAAAGAAGAGGTTTTTGGTACTATGCTAAGTGCAAGTGATGATTGTAAATGATTTTTTCATACTGTGTAGCATTTGCAAGGCTAAGTGCAAGTGATTGTAAGAGACTACGAAGAGGCTTTGTGCTATAGCTCAGGGAAGGAGGATCTAGAGGAGTGCGTGCAGATATCATGTCCTCTGTAGAGTAAGATATCATTTCTTTGTGCATCTAGAAGATTGACAGAAAGAAATAAATAAGAGTTGGAGGATGTAGCCTCGGGGTGGGGGTGAACCATGTATATCATGCGTTGAGGTTTCTTTATACTTTATGGTTGTTCTCTTGTTTATGTGGTTAAATTCTTAGTGCATTGATATATGCTTAAAATAATATAATGTGATAGCTTAGTGTTAAATAATATGAATTAATGCTAGATCTGATCTATGTTGGTATGCTTAGTGCTTGAATCTATTGGATCTGTGTGAATACTGCATTGATCTATTATTAGGTTTTATCTGCGCTGTAAACTAAGACTGAATATTAATGAACTATAACTGCTAAGTGCTTTGTTAAGGTGTTACAATCACATATATGTGTCCCAACTAAGGTCGCAGACATCTGAGTCCTGCAACCACCCCTGCCTCTACCTCGAGTGAGACTTCATCTGCTTCACAGGTGTTGTCGAAAGGGTCGGTCGTTAGGGTTTTGTTGGTGCGTTGTTGTAATAATTGAACCCTGGGTCTGCCCTTGTTCCAACAAATGGTTCCGTTGCCGGGACCTAAAACTATGATTGTTGGGAACTACAGAAAAGAGAAAGCTATGTGCATAGATCTATTGCCCTAGTGCATAGTATTCTACTTGACATGTGAAGCTTTGTGCCAAGAAGAAAAGTCAGATCTGAAGAAAAGAGGTAAGACCTTAAATATTTGTGCTCTGATAAAAGTCAAGTAAGAAGTTTTAGTAAAGAGGTAAGATATTAAAGCTTTGTGCTCTGATAAAGGTAAGAACAGTGAAAAGTTTTGATTGAAAAGGTAAGATAAGTGGAATTTTTTTTTCAAAAGTATGGATCTAGGTATGTTTGATAAAAAAATTCCTAGGTTGAAAATTAGGGCACAACTAGATAAAATAAGGTTTGATATGAGTAGATCTAACGAAAATAGTGAAATATATGTTATTCCTATGCATATAAAGAATGTTTGGACTAATAAATGGATGCAGGATCCTAGAAAGAAATTTTTGCAGGCTAGCTACTATGATCCTAGTGCGTAGTACAGGAAAGGCTAGGGATCATTTCAAAGAAAGAGAGGATTAACTCTTTGTTACAGTTGCAGAAGACCGGAACATCTTGCTAAGGAATGCCCTCGTAGAAGACCTAGTTGTCTTTGTTGTAAAGCTATGGATCATGAAGTTTTAGATTTTCCTAGAATGATTGCTAAGCTTGACAGAATGATTATGAGACAAGAAAACCCTGAGGAAGGTCAAGAAACTGAGACCATGGTAGAACCCCAGAAATAATCAGAGAATGTATTGCTACAAATGAAAGAAACCCTAAATGATCAAAGAAATATCAACTTATCATATATCTTCAAAGAAAAAGAATGCATAGAAGCAAGAATATGAGACTTCGACATTGACTGTGTCCTGGATGAAGAAACATAGGTAAATATCATGACAAAAAGAACTTGGGAAACTTTAGGAAAACCTGATATGATTCCTTCATTGGGAGGAATAGGATTATTTAGAGGAAAGTTGAGAACCCTATGTGGAAGACTCACCCAAATATCTATGAGTTCTCATGGAACTTCGACAGAGGAAGATTTTGAGATTGTTAAATTTATTGAGAATAGCGCCCCATTTGCTACATTACTATGAAAAACCTTGGATTGAAATGAATCAAGCTAGAAGGAAAGAAGAGGAAGTATTAGAGAAGAAGAAGCAAGAATTAAAATATTTCATGACTAGGAGGATAACACACTTGATTAAAGAACAGGAGAACAGATTGAAGCTACTTAGAACCAGAAACTTGGATGTCAAAGTTGAAAGAACACAAGCAGATTCACAGACAAGTAAAGAACCTACCCCAGATAAAGAAGAAGTATTACTTTCTAACCCTATGAAAGAATCTCAACAGCGCAAAGTTATTATGCCAAAAGGAGATAAGAATTAGAATGGAAAGAGGAATATCGAGACGAAGATCACCAAGAAGAAGGCTAGAAATCTCAGTAAGAAGAGAGAAAAGATAGAAAAGTTGCAGAATGTTCCAGAAGGGACTTCGTAGAAGGAAGGTTTGCAAGACTGGAACTTCATCGGGATACCAGAATAGTGCAACATGTAACTTCGCCATGGTGAAGCAATATAGTCATTGAAGGCATTATAACCGTTAGACCGATGCCCCGAACGGTTAGAACAGAAGTTATGGCCAGAAATCTCGCCATCAAACCGTTGGGACCGCACTGCAACAGACAACACCGCATTGATGAAGACCTCTTGTCTGTTGGAGAGATCAGTTACACCGTTTTCTACTTAGTGCATTGACTTTTTCACTGAAAACACTTTTGCAAATTGTATCCTATCCAACTCATTGCTACCGCACTGTGTTTAGTAAGATCGACACTGGTTCTATTGCTTTGAGCACTCATTCATCCATCTGATTTATCCGATCTAAGAGTGCATGTCAGACGATCTCAGCACCGTAGAGAAAATTGTCGAAGAAGTTCTCATCGACCTCATGGATGAGAAAGTGATGTCTGCAATTATTCAAGCTTCCTCTACAAGAGGAGTGCAAGCCTCTCCATCGACTTCTTGGAGATCCAGACCATATCGACCAATAGTAGAGAAGAGAACCAAGCACCGAGAAGATTTGTAAAATGTAAAGCTAATCCAAACCATCATACCCAACTACATCCAGCCTCTGGCTGGCATGATGAGTCGTGACAGTGTCCCGAGGGACTTTTATTACACCATGGTTACTGCATACCTCTCGAAGGGGATATGTACAGCTAGAATGCAGCAGGATAAGAACGCGACATTGAATTTCAGCAACTTCAACCTAGGAGACCGAAACAACCATAGTATGCTCGCTCCTTACAAATACTTGACCAGGACGAAGGGGAAGAACTCAAAAATAATCCCACAACCATGGACTATGAACCTCACGCAGTCCACTCTCTTGAATGTGATGAAGATTTCACATTTTGGATGGAACTGGGAAGTTAACGCCTATGTTAAGCTCCTGCTATCATGATACCATGGTGGCTACCTATGGCTAGACCGATGCATCACATTTGATCTGACGTCGATCCATAGGATCACCGGATTGAGCATGCAGGGACCCAACCCATAGGACTTCTACCCAGGGAAGGCTACATATCACGCATTGGCAGAGAAGATCAAAAACACATATGGCAATGTAGAAAAGGGAACACGAGGCTACAAGGTATCTTCCATCCAGAATGGTGCAATGCACCTGGCCTGCCATTTGATCGCAGGAAAGATCATAAGAAAGAACAGACCTACACAGGTCATAGGATTCGTTGTTGACCTCACTGGGAAATGTGTAGAAGGACTCCACATGAACTGGGAAAATTACTTGGTCAACCAGCTGGAATTAGACTGTCGTGAAGCTCAGGATCAGGGCTATGAGTTCTAATTTAGCTGGCTCCTGATCCTCATCACATTTATCGCTTGGGAGATGTTGAAAGGTGCAACCTTCCTGGACATTGAGTCATTCGAGCCACTCACTGCGAAGTTCACCACGCTCTAGTACTCGAGTGATATGGGAAAATAGTGGCAGTCGAACATAGTATTCCACGCGTACTATCTTCAACTGAAGAGGGCTATCAAATATGTTCATCGCATGATGCCAAACACCCTGCATTGGTTATGACCCCTCATGAAGTCTGCGTATATCAACACTTCATTTATATCATCGCGCACACATATGAGCATAAAGAAGAGCTTCAGTCATACTAGAATCTCACAGAGGAGGACCTCAAAGGGATAACCAAGGACTGGTCTGCATAGCACCTCATCCCCATTAACGCCACAGAAATGTCTAACCCTGAACTAATGGGCAGCCCTGAGACCACTCATGAATAAAAGGGTACTCCTAGAACCAACAAAAGGAAGAAGACTGAAGAGGTCCAAAACTTGAGCAGCGCATCGAAATAAACTGCTTCAGTATCAACTGGCCGAGGGGGTGATGATGAAGTAGATCAATAAGAGACCAATAGAAAAGAAGATCAGAAGAAGCAGGGAGAAGTAACACTGCCTAGGGATACTATTGATGAGGCTATTCCCTTGAAGAAAAGAAAGGTTTCTCCCATGAAACCCACTTCCCGAAAGAAATTCAGAGCCACCTTGACTAAGATGCAGACTGTGCTCACTGTAGATGACTTCAACTTCATCATCGCAACTATAGCAGATGCCTCACAAGACATCTTGCATAAACATGAAGCCAAGCAGGAGGAGATGTACGATAGGAATAAGGTTGAACTCAGAGGGGTACAACAGTCCCTTCAATCCAACCGCACAGTATCCACTGCACCCCCGCCATCAGAAGAATAAGAGTTGGGAGATGAGCCTACCCAACTCCATAGACTAGCTAATGTGACTAAAGGTCACCTTCTTCGAGCACAATATGAGAAAGACCAGGCCATATTAGCCCTAAAACAAGCCCAAGAATAAATGGTAGAGCAATGTTGGGCTGCACAAAAGGAGAAGGATGACTTCAAACCAAGTTTCAAGAGGAGAAAGCGCAGCTCCAACACGAAAAAGAGTAGTTGCTTGCAGAACATCTTAGAGTCAAAGAATAAGTTGACATAGCACTTTGCTCTGTGACGATCTTAGAGCCAAATGAGGAAGACCGATTGGATCATAAAGTAGTGCAGCTCGCGGAAGCTATCCAGTAGCTTCAACAAAGAATAGCAGACTTAGAGCTATGAACAGTGACCAGCACTCTGCAAGATGTGCGAGATCAAAGAGAAGCAATTGCTCGAAGCGTAGTTGAGAGAATCAAGACCCTCACCATAGAATGTAAACAACTAAGTGATTGAAGTGCCAAGAATTATGAGCAACTCACTGAGGATCCTGAATTGAAGGCACTGGAGTCATAGATCCAGGAGGCAAAGCAATAAGCAGAAATAGTACAGGCGCAGTTGAAGCCCCTGTCAGTAGTCGAAAGGATGAAGCGATCCCAAGAATAGAGCACTGCTCAACAACAGGTCCACACCATTTAGAGAAAATTCATGGAAGTGACTTAGAGGCTCCAACCAATACAGGATGAGGCTTGCCAACTGTTCATGGAGATTGAAGGCCGAGGAGCAGAACTGGAAAAAGTCATCACTATAGTTGAACAATGTTTAGAGGGACCTTTCAACGAAGAAGTAATCCAAGAGTTCGTCGAGCAGGAGGTAGTGGCGCGGCAATAGGTCGAAGTAGCTCGATCCAAGCTTGAGGCTTTAGAAGTAGATCTACCCAGACCAGATTGACTTGGGACAAGTCACAAGTGAGTGTTGGGGGCCTGTTGGCCCTTAACCAAGTTTTGACGATCCTTGGTCATGTTTGACCTATTTTTGGGACTTCGACAGGCTGTCGAAGGAGGAGCGCAAGTTGAAGTGGAGATCGCGGGATCTTGGCCCCTTTTTAGGGATTTTTGGGTTTTGGGCTTATGTAACGGGTATGGAGATGTCATCCCATGGGTTTACCCATGTTTAGGCCCTCTTTGTAATGTATAAATAGAAGTTTAGGTGATGCAAGAAAGAGTCAGAGAATAGGTTTTTGGTACTATGCTAAGTGCAAGTGATGATTGTAAATGTTGTGTGCATACTGTGTGGGATTTGCAAGGCTAAGTGCGAGTGATTGTAAGAGACTGCGAAGAGGCTTTGTGTTGTAGCTCAGGGAAGGAGGATCTAGCGAAGTGCGCATAGATATCCTACATTGAGGTTTCTTTGTTCTTTATGGTTGTTCTCTTGTGGTTAAATGCTTAGTGCACTGATATATGCTTAGAAGAATCTAATGTGATATCTTAGTTTTGAATAATATGAATGAATGCTAGATCTGATATATGTTGGTATGCTTAGTGCTTGAATCTATTGGATCTCTGTGAATACTTCACTGATCTATTATTAGGGTTTAGATGCGATGTAAACTAAGACTAAATATTAATGAACTATAACTGCTAAGTGCTATGTTAAGGTGTTACAATAACAGATCTATGTCCCAGCTAAGGTTGCAGACATCTGAGTACTACAACCACCCCTGCCTCTACCTCGGGTGAGACTTCATTTGCTTCACAGATGTTTCCAAAAGGGTTGATAGTTAGGGTTTTGTTGGTGTGTTGTTGTAAGCGTTGAACCCTAGGTTTGCCCCTGTGCCAACAGTAAGCCATCTTGGTCCAGATGTGAGAAGAGGAATTTCCACTTCAAATAAATGTGTGTAGGGATCCTATATGTTTTCCTCAACCCATTGGTGAAGGTAGAAATAGTCAGTGTTTCTTGCATTGGATGTAGAAAGAAAATTTGGAAAAAACCTTCCAAGAAACACTCAAGCGCGAGAAGAAGTGATTGGGAAACCAATCCAAGGGTGATGCCAAAATAGAGTATTAGGAAATCAAAAGTTTGTAATGGTATCTAGGAAGCATCATACTCACAGGAAAAGGATATCTTCAACCTAGTAAAACACAGGATCACCATGAATACGAGACGCAGTTGATTCAACCAGTGGTGGAGAGCCAGGAACAGTAGCATAGTTGGAAATAGTACCTTAAGTCGTTCAATCATATAAATATTGTGCTTCCTATTCTTACATGTTTCTCTCTATCTCTTCATCTTTTACTTCTCCATATTGTAATAAAAATATGAAAAAAATTATTTTATATGACCCCCACTTGCTCGGGACGAGCAAGGAATTAAGGTGGGGGGATATGTTGTAGGGGTTAGTTGACCCTATCGACTAGACCATACAATCGACTTAGAAATTTTCGATCAACTCGTGTAGTTAGAAGTAGAAGTTAGTCATAGTATCTGTTAATCGACCGACCCAGGAAGTTAGGTAGTTACAACTGCCTGATAGAGGTATAAATAGATAATCCCATGAAGGCTCAGATAGCTTCATGTGAGAGGTTATATGTAATTGTGTTGTATTGTTTATCATATAATAAAAGTATTGTTCTTTGGGCTCTCATTACTTGTGTATGTCTCTATACATGTCTATGTGTATGCATGTATCTCTATGATGACTATGTAAGGTTCTACTGGTAGCACTCCCTACGTTTCCCTAGATTACAACAGACCCTTAACTTCCTCCTTAAGACTAGGAAACTAATTTCCTCTTAAAATTAGGAAAATAATGTGTGAATTGGATTCTCACATAAAACGAATTATCCATTTTTACAAATAATATGTGAGATTTCCACTCACTCCAAGTATTCCTCTTTTTTTCCCCTTGAAATTAGGAAACTAATTTGTGAGTTGGATTCTCACAACTAATTTCTCGTTTTTACAATTAAATGAATAATATGTGATATTTTCCAACTCACTTCAAGTATTAATATTTTTTCCAATGTGTGTGACTAATACATGAGTTTCTCATACTCATTTTAAGTGTTAATCAGTTTTACAATTTAATCAATTCATTCATGAGCATTAATTATTCTTTGTCATATTTCAATGATCTTCTCCATGGTATGCAAAATAATAATTCCTTGTGTAGATATTCTCTTGGATCATACCTCCCCACAAAAAGCATTTTTGTTCCTCCAAAATTATCGAAAGAAACTTGAATCTCTGAAAGTAGCTTCTAGGAAGAATCTTACACTCCACAATGCACTTTCTGCTCCTCGATCTGCATAACGAGTCTCTTAAAGTCGTACCCTTATTCTCCTTCAAAGTTAAACTTTGGAATGAGGATGTCAATGTCGAAACTTGCATCAATACAAATATGTAGTTGACAATGCATAATCATGTTTTTAACGCAATACCATACTTGCCAGACTTTATAAAACACTCATGGACAAGTTTACAATGATTGGCCAAAACAGGCCTTAGAAAAAAAAATACCTCTCACTCAAAAGAGGTTACAAGACCCATTACAATGTTTGGGCATAAGACATATGCCTCTCACTCAACAGTGGTTGCAAAATCATTACAACGATGCCAACAAGACTTAGGAAAAACAATTTCCTCTCACTCTCATCGAGCGACTACAAATCCTTTACAATGTTTCATGGCAACTTCCATATTCAAGACAAATGGAAATTAGATCAAATTTTAAGGAAACATGTTCATTAAGGTAATTTTTCAAGCACCCAATTGTGTACTAGTGGTGAAACTCTATGGTTTTGAAACTCCCCTTCAAACATATGGAACATAAAAAATAAGGCAAAATCATGAATGCATAAACTTACATCAGTTTTTGTGCCAAAGAATTCAATTTGTGGCTCAAACTCAACATGCATAGCATCAAAAGCTATGTCTCATCATTCTGCAACTTCTGACTGTAAACTCGACATGTTCTGAAAAGTGAAACTCTACCTCGAAAAATATGCCATGCATTAATGGAAAATGTGGGCTTCTTCTATGAGCCCTAAAAATCAGTTGCTTGGATCACAAAATGGACTGCGCCATTTAATTCATGGAGAAAAATTGTGCAAAAATGATTGTTTTGTCAAATTATGACACTATCACTTATAGACCCCCTTGGGCTCTCTACCTCGATTTGTGTGCCAAAGCATTAATGGAAGAAGTAGGATTCTTCCATAGCCCTCAAATTCCACTACTCAGATCACAAAATGGACTGTGCCATTGAATTTTTGGTGAACAATCATGCAACAATTACTATTTTCTCATCCAATTCTATCACTGTCATTTATGGACCCCTCTGGGCTCTCTACCTCAATTTGCATGCCAAACAGGGCTTGTTATAAATGCACTTCACAGTCTCAAAAGTTGTGCCCATCCCTCATTGGGAAAATTTGGGCTACCACATGGAAGCCTATGATTGGTCCGCGTGTTGTCCGATCACATGTACGGTCAGTAGCCTAGTCAGCTTCCACATCGGATGATGATGTCATGCTGACATCACCTACCACATCAAATGTTGACGTCATATACCACGTCATCCTGTAAAAACTTTCATGTAATCATGTAAGTCCTTCCATGTCAGCATGTATGGATGCCACATCATCGGCCCAGTTATCTGTCATGTCATTTGTACGGATTCCACGTCAGCATGTACGAACTACAACGTCATCCTTTATGAATGCCACATCATCAGCCCAGTCAGCTTCCACATCAACTATATTGATAGCACATCATCAACCCAATCATCTGTATAGATACAACATCATCGACCTAGTCAGTTGTATGGATGCCACGTCATCAACCTAGTCAACTACCACGTCAATTGTATGGATGCCACATAATTGGCCCAGTCATCTATACGGATGCCACATCATATACCTAGTTAGTTGCCACATCAATTCTACAAATTTCATATGCCACAGCATTCCCATTCAGTTGTACAAATGTCATGTTGACATCATCTTCCATGTCATGCCCAGTTAGTTCTACATATGCCACGTGGAAGTCTCCGGTGTTGTCACGTTAGTGTGTTGATTTCATTTGCCTGTCTTTCCTAGTGAACTGTTGACATCATCCCTCCAGACGACACATGGTGGCATGTCGTGCTTCCATGTCGGCATGCTGACATCATGATTATATGGATTTTTCCAGATTCACCTATTTTCGAAAAATTTCATATCATGATATCTTTTCATCTGTGACTCTGTTTAACGAGCCATTTGCATCGTCGGAAATATTACGACGATCTCTTCGATTTGTTGATTTTTTTTCGAATTATGGACACTTTATTTTTGGGTTGTTTTGGATCCTCATGGCTCAATTACTCAAAAATGATGCCCCAATCAACTAACTCAAATATTTTATTCATCCTTTCAGTCAGCAAGATGAGTTGGTCCTTCCCCTCGAGCTATCTCTTTTCTGATAGTTGGCCTTCTTCCTGTAGATGGCTTCCTTTTTCCTTCTTAGGATGCAGCTCCGGATGGAGTGTCCAACAAGTGGCTTCATGATGTCCACCCTTGTTGCAATGGATGCAATGGTTTTTCTTGATCCATGTTTTAATGCCCTTTTTTTTCTTCCCATGTAGAGAAGGGTTTTCATACCTTGGCTTCTTTCTAGTTTCGATAACCTTCCTATACAAGGCCATTATTTTCCAACACTTGGAAACAACATGGTTATTCATACCACATAATGTACATGGTTTTCTATGCCATAAACTTTGTTGATCATTGCCAATTTTTTTATAATCAAAAGGAAAGTTTGAATAATGATATTTTGTATACCTTGCTTGGTTGTCTCTGGTGGAGGCCTAGTGAGGATAAATTGCCTTACCTCTTTCCTCAAACTACTCACCTCCCTTTGGGGATGACTCATAATCAATATCATCGAAATGGGATGATGTGCTCTCATCCTGCACAAATTCGTCACTTGAGGACTCTCTTTCTTCTGCTTCTTTGGAGCACTCCCCAAATTTCTCTCTAAAATATCCTAGTCCTACATATTGAGGTAATTCCACCACTTTAATGGGATTCACAATGCATTGGCCATTGGCTCCAATCCCTCTTCCTCCATACCCCATTTTATTCATTAGCTTCAAGCCAATACTTGTAGTGTGTTGCTCAAAAGCACCAAAGTCATCATCATAATGAGAAGAACATGAAACTCAAGAAGTATTGTTTACCTTAGTTACCAATTCTAGATTAGGTATGGGGGTTGGCTTTGTTGAGCCTTCATCACTTTGCAACTTTGTTAAAGCCTCTTCTATGACTTGTAAATGAAGTCGCAATCTTTGATTCTCTTATTTTTCTTCTTGTAGCAATCTTCTCAACTCAAAATTCTCCACTTGAATGGTATGGTTGATTTCTTCAAGCTATTTGATCCATGCATTCTTCGATGTTTTTCCCATATTGTCTTCAACACTTGCAATACCTGTCAATCCTGCTCTTATACCACTTCATCTAAACCAGGGGTGAAACTGATACCAAACTTGATCTTGGTTCTAGGCCACTTGATAATGTCATATCTAAGATCAGTTTAATTGAAATTTATTGCATTAAAGGTGAAATTGAAGTTCTTATGGAGACATGGATCCAAATTGAATATAACTTGGTGTAATATGTTGTTTATCTCATAATCCATAACTTAATGTATTTAATAAAACACAATTGCATAAATAAAGCATGCTTAAGGAAACGTGAGATGAAAGAACAACACATGACAAGAGATCACCATTGTTAATGGAGTTCACCAGTATGGCTACTTCTCTGGATCCATTGGAATAGAAATCACTTCATTGCTTCTCCCAATCTAGGGGCTCGCATTCTCTCCCAATAAGGGTCTCAACTCTCTCGATTAAGGGGATTACAAATTACAAGCATGATTTCTTGATTCTCTCCTTAAAGAACTATCTCCAAAAGAGTCTCAAATGGCCTCCAAAATCCTTCGTTTTCATCTCTCCCAATAAAGGGGTTTAAATAATATTTCCTAGCTCCATAATACAAAAATACAAGATCCATAAATTTAGGATCTAGTACCTACCCAAGGACAAAAATGAGAAAGACCCTTAACTTCCTCCTTGAGACTATGAATCCACTTGTAATAAAGTGAGGAATATTCCAAACCAACTCATGAGACCCTTAACTTCCTCCTTAAGACTAGGAAACTAATTTCCTCTTAAAATTAGGAAAATAATTTGTGAGTTGGATTCTCATATAAAACTGATTTCCCATTTTTACAAATAATACGTGAGATTACCATTCACTCTAAGTAATCCTCTTTTTTTCCCCTTAAAATTAGGAAATTAATTTGTGAGTTGGATTCTCACTACTAATTTCTCGTTTTTACAACTAAATGAATAATACATGAGATTTTCCAACTCACTTCAAGTATTAATCTTTTTTCCAATGTGCGTGACTAATACATGAGTTTCTCATACTCATTTTAAGTATTAATAATTTTTACAATTCAATCAATTAATTCATGAGAATTAATTACTCTTTGTCATATTTTAATGATCTTCTCCATGGTATGAAAAATAATAATTCCTTGTGTGGAGATCCTCCTGGATCATACATCCCCACAAAAAGCATTTTTGGCCCTCCAAAAATATCGATAGAAACTTGAATCTCCACAAGTAGCTTCTAGGAAGAGTCTTGCACTCCACGATGCACTTCCTACTCCTTGATATTGATAACAAGTCTCTAAAAGCCGCACCCTTATTCTCCTTCACCTTTGTACTTCAGAATGAGGATGTCGATGCCGATACTTGCATCAATACAAATCTCTATTTGGCAATGCATAATCATGTTTTCAACACAATACCATACTTGTCAAAGTTTATAAAACACTCATGGACAATTTTACAATGATTTCCCAAAACAAGCCTTAAACAAAACAATGTCTCTCACTAAAAATAGGTTACAAGACCCATTACAATGTATAGGCATAAGACATATGCCTCACTCAACAGTGATTGCAAAATTATTACAACGATGCCAACAAGGATTAGGAAAAACAATTTCCTCTCACTCTCATCATGTGGCTACAAAGCCTTTACAATGTTTCATGGAAACTTCTATCTTCAAGACAAATGGAAATTACATCAAATTTTAAGGAAACATGCTCATTAAGGTAATTTTTCAAGAACCCAATTGTGTACTAGTGGTGAAACTCTATGGTTTTCAAACTCCCCTTCAAATATGTGTAACATAAAAAATAAGGAAAAATCATAAATGCATGAACTTACATCGGTTTTTGTGCTGAAGAATTCAATCCTTGGCTCAAACTGAGCATACATAGCATCAACAACTTCGTCTTGTCATTTTTCATCCTTTGACTATAAACTTGACATGTTCTAAAAAGTGAATCTCTACCTAGAAAAATGTGTCATGCATTAATGGAAAATGTGGGCTTCTACTACGATCCCTAATAATCCGTTGCTTAGATCACAAAATAGACTGCACCGTTGAATTCGAGGTGAAGAATCGTGCAAAAAAAATGTACTTTTGTCAAATTATGACATTGTCACTATTTGACCCCCCTGGTCTCTCTACCTCGATTTTCATGGCAAAGAATTAATGGAAAAAATTTTCTGCTGCCACAGCCCTCAAATTCCACTACTCATATCAAAAAATGGATTGTATCATTTAATTCATGGTGAAAAATCATGCAAAAACGACTATTTTTTCGTCCAATTATGTCACTATGATTTCTGGACCCCCTGGGTTATCTACCTCAATTTGCATGCCAAAAAGGGCCTGTAATAAATGCACTTGAATAGTCTAAAAATTTGTGCCCAAACCTCATTGGAAAAATTTGGGTTGCTACATGGCAGCCTATGATTGGTTCACATGGAACCCGATCACCTATACGGTCAACACCCGAGTCAATTGCCACATCAAATGATGATGTCATGTTGACATCACCTGCCACATTATCTTGTAATGATTTCCACGTCAACCAGTACGACCTACCACATAAACATGTATTGATGCCATGTCATTGGCCTAGTTAGTTGTCACATCAGCTGTACGGATGACACATTAGCATGTACAACCTGCCACGTCATCTTGTACAGATGCCACATCATTAGCCTAGTCAGCTGCCACATCATTTGTACTAATGTCATGTCATCATCCCAGTCAGTTGTATGGACACCACATCATCGGCCCAGTCAGTTGTATGGAATCCACTTTGTCAGTCCAGTCAATTGTACGAATGCCATGTCATCAACCCAGTCAGATGCCATGTCATCGACCCAGTAATTTGTACGGATTCCACATCATATACCCAATCAGTTGCCAAATCAATTCTACATACATCATCTACCACATCATGCAGATTCATTTGTACGAATTTCATGCTATGTCATCTGCCACATCATCCTAGTCAGTTATATGGATGCCATGTGGCAGTCTCTGGTGTTGCCACATCATTCTATCAACGTCATCTTCCATGTCTTTCCCAGTCAGTTGTTGATGTCATATGTACAAACAACACATAGAGGTTTGTCATGCTACCACATCAACATGTTGACGTTAGCATTGCATGGATTTTGCTAGATTCACCTGTTTTTGGAAAACTTTAGATCATGATATCTTTTTATCTATTACTTTGTTTGACGAGTTGTTTGCATCGTTGGAAATATTGCAGCGACATCTTCAATTTGTTGCATTTTTTTTTCAAATTTTGGACACTTTGAATTTTGGGCTATTTTGGAGCCTCATGGATCAGTTACTCAGATAGGATGCCCCTTTCAACTAACTGAAATATTTTATTCATCCTTTCATTCAGCAGGATGAATTGGTCCTTCATATCGAGTTGTTTTTTTTCCAGTAGTTGGTCTTCTTCCAATAGTTGGCTTCCTTTGTCCTTCTTAAGACGCAACCATGGATGGAGTGTCCAACATGTGGCTTCATGATGTCCACCCTTGTTGCAATGGGTGCAATGGTCCTTCTTGATCCATGTTTCCATGCCCTTCTTTTTCTTCCCATGTGGAGAAGTCTTTTCATACCTTGGCTTCTCTCTAGTTACCATAACCTTCCTATAAAAGGCCATTCTTTTCCAACAATTGGCAACATCATGGCTATTCATACCAAAAGACATACATGGTTTTCTATGCCATAAAATTTGTTGATAATTACCAATTTATTTATAATCAAAAGACTAACTCAACATCATTACCAATTTCTTTATAAGCATCAAGTAACTCAAATATTTTATTCATCCTTTCAGTCAGCAAGACGAATTGTTCCTTCATGTTGAGTTGTCTCTTTTCTGATAGTTGTTGTTATTCCTGTAGATGGATTCCTTTGTCCTTCTTAAGACACAAATCTGGATGGAGTGTCCAAAATTTGGCTTCATGATGTCCACCCTTCTTGCAATGGGTGCAATGGTCCTTCGTGATCCATCTTTTCATGCCCTTCTTTTTCTTCCCATGTGGAAAACGATTTTCATACCTTGGCTTCTCTTTAGTTACAATAACCTTCCTATACAGGGCCATTATTTTCCAACACTTGGAAACATCATGGTTATTCATACCACAAAACTTACATGGCTTTATATTCTATAAACTTTGTTGATCATTACCAATTTCTTTATAATCAAAAGGAACATTTGAATAATGAGACATTTTATACCTTGCTTGGTTGTCTCTGGTGCGGGCCTAGTGAGGATAACTTTCCTTAGCTCTTTCCTCAAACTGCTCACCTCCCTTTGGAGATGACTCATAATCACAATCATCAGAATGGGATGATGTGCTCTCATCCTGCACTAATTCGTCACTTGAGGACTCTCTTTCTTTCGCTGCTTTGGAGCACTCCCCAGCTTTCTCTCTCACATATCCTAGTCCTTCATATCGAGTTAATTCCACCAATTTGATGGGATTCACAATGCCTTGGCCATTGGCTCTGATGCCTCTTCCTTTATACCCCATTTTCTTCATTAGCTTCAAGCCAATGCATGTAGTGTGTTTCTCAAAAGCACCAAATTCATCGTCATAATGAGAAGAACATGAAACTGAAGAAGTATTTTGTACCTCAATTAACAATTCTGGATTAGGTGTGGGGAGTGGCTTTGCTAAGCCTTCATCACTTTGCAACTTTTTCAAAGCCTCTTTTGTGGGTTGTAATTGAATTTGAAATCTCTAATTCTCTTCTTCTACTTCTTGTATCAATCTTCTCAACTCAACATTCTATGCTTGAATGGTCTAGTTGATTTCTTCGAGTTCTTTGAGCCATGTAGTCTTCGATGTTTTTCCTATCTTGTCTTCAACACCTACAATACCTGTCAATATTGCTCTGATACCACTTGATCTAAATCATGGGTGACACTGATACCAAACTTGATCTTGGTTCTAGGCCACTTGATAATGTCATATTTAAGATTGTTTTAATTGAATTTGATTGCATTAAAGGTGAAATTGAAGTGTTTATGGAGACTTGAATCCAAATTGAATATAACTTGGTGAAATATGTTTTTTATCTAATAATCCATTACTTAATGCATTTAATAAAACATAATTTTGGAAATAAAGCATGCATAAGGAAACTTGAGATGAAATAACAACACATGACAAGATATCACCATTGTTAACGGAGTTCGCCAGTATGGCTATGTCTCTGGATCCGCTAGAATACAAATCACTTCATTTCTTCTCCCAATCTAGGGGCTCACATACTCTCCCAATAAGGGGCTCAAATCTCCCAATAAATGGGCTTACAATTTACAAGCATCATTGCTTGATTCTCGCCTTAAAAAACTCTCTCCAAATGAGTCTCAAAGGGCCTCCAAAATCCTTCATTTTCATCTCTCCCAATAAAGGGGTTTAAATAATTTTTCCTAGATCCATAAGACAAAAAGACAAGATCCATAAATTTAGGATCTAGTACCTACCCAAGGACAAAAATGAGAAAGACCCTTAACTTGCTCCTTGATACTAGGAATCCACTTGTAATAAAGTGAGGAAGAGTCCAAACCAACTCATGAGACCCTTAACTTCCTTCCTAAGACTAGGAAACTAATTTCCTCTTAAAATTCGGAAAATAATTTGTGAGTTGGATTTGTTAACACATATGTTTGTATGGGTGAGGTTTTTCCCCTAGGAAATAACCCCATGGAGAAAAAATGACGAAAAGGGGGGTTAAAAACCCACTTTATACCTTTTATCATAAGTTTTGGTCCCGGGAAAATTGTGCTAAGAGCCGCATAGATCTAGGCAGTCGAGATCTGTACGCTTAGATATACAGCACTCAGCCCAATTTGGACCCCCCTAAGCATTCTGCCTTTAATGAGGGGGGGTTCGAGTAGGAAGTTTTATGGCATGGGCCCCACACTATCATGGCGCCTCCTCGTTAACTCATACCCCCCCCACCCCACCCCCCCGCTCAATACCTCTTACTGTTATAACCCTAAAATGCACCACACAGGTTTACCTGGCATCAGGCCAACTCATGCCTCTTCCTAGCCAAAGCCATGCTGAACAAAACCTCAAAAAACCACTTAAATCAAGCAACCCGCGCCCTAACCTCTCACTGGCCGCGGTGGACCGCTTGCTGGCCTTCTACTGCACGCGGGTGACCGCGGGCTAGCCCACTACAGCCCGCGTTTACCTAACAAAGCAAAAAATCAGGGAAGTTTCCGCCGGGACGAATAGCTTTTTGTCAGTTAACTGGAACTCCCAGCCATGCATGGCCGAGAGTTCGCCTAAAACCCTAGATCCTTCTAGCCTATAAAAGGAGGGGTAGGGGTACTATTCAAAGGAGGAAAATCATAGCAAAGAAACTCTGCCAAATTG
>ML789506.1:52249-72594 GCA_009831015.1 Picea engelmannii | reverse complement strand
CCTGAGAAAAAGGGTTATAGGTTTGGGTAGGAGGTTAAAAGTAGCTTATTAAGGGTCATGATCTGCATGCAAGTTTAAAACCCTAGCTTGCTAGTCCGTAGGGTAGAATACCTCACAACACTTACCACCTACCCCCCCTCCGAGTAGACCGCTTACCACCTCCGCTTACCGCCTTCCTCTCCTACCAAAACCTGTCTTCCACTCGTGGACCCACTCGCCTGTCCCCTCTCTGTTGTCATGTCATCACCTTTCGTCCCTCTACACCTGGCCTCCACTCACCCATATTTCCACCTATCACATATCTATTTCTCTTATGACCGCCTATCATCTCCTACCATGTGTCCCCTACTCATACTCCCTGTCATATCCCCTAAGAGGGTTTTCCCCACCTCATTTAGCCACTAAATCTCCCCTTCTGCTTCCACATTGTCTCTCAGTGCCACATCACCTCTACCCCGTCATACTTCATCTCTCACATGTCAGCCCCTACGCTTTTCAATCACCGTTTTTCCGCCACAACTTTCCACCTGGTTGCCCATTTCTTGTTGATTCCATGTCGATCCACACTAACCACCTGGTTGCCCATTTCTTGTTGATTCCATGTCGATCCACACTAACCACCTCGCCAAATCCTCCTCGTCAGCGCCCATGTCCACATGTTAATCTCTCCACAGAGGTCCAGCGAAGCACAAATCACCACAGTCAGCATTCAAAGACCAATCATGGTGACATGTGTCGTGTTTGACATCTTCCCACTCTGATCCTAATGGAGCAGTTAATGAAAACAAGGAAGGTGGGTGAGACATTGTCTCCTTCCATAAGTAGAAGGCCCAAAAGGGAGGAGTTGCAGAAGCAAGCTGTCAGTCTAGTCTGACAGAGATCGCGTCTAACAGAAGACTGCATGGGCAGTTTGAACAACATCTGTATGCACAGCCTGACAGATAAGCTCATCAATGCAAAGCCTTGAATGCATGACATGATCACGTCTCAGGAATTTGGAGCCAGTTCTGAGTATATGTAGGATTTTTTTCCATTTTGTTTAGTGTCGATGGTAGAGCTAAGCTCTCGATTGTAAAGTTTGAATTAAACTGCTGGTTCTCTGGTCATGTGTCTAATTTGATACTTCTTGTTTAATGACAGTCATCTTTATGTTCTAACTGTTTTGCCTCTAAGACTGAAAGACTCGGGAATGGATGATCCAGTCGAGTTGTTGTAACTATATTGTGATGTATTTTTTATTGCAGTATTGTTATAGTGTTTTCAGCTTCCTGAAGTTTTGGATCCAAGAGGATCTTGTATTCGAAGATTTTCCTCCGTAGGTTGTTGGAAGACCGAATGTCCATAATAGACCTTTACATTTTCTCATCATGTTCTTCCTCCTGCTCACCCTTATTTCAAATTATTGTCTGAAGTTAGATCAATACCTCATCTGCATGTGCATACCAGCCCAGTTGTCTGAGTTAGAGCGATATCATCCTGAGTTTGCATCCATTAGACCCCCCTTAAATTTATTCATTGTGACATAAAAAATGATGGGTACTCGGCTTACCTCTGCCACAATCCAGAGGTGACTTCTAGTGATAACATTTTTGGCGCCGTCGTCGGGGATGAATTGAAGATTTTCCCTCGGATTGAACGACAAAGCTTATTGATTCTGAAGGTGCATCGGAATTGAGTACATTGAATATTGCAATTGTGCACCTGGCGAATCCACTGTTACGACTCCATTGTTTCAGTTGTGGATTCCATAGGTAGAAACATGAGGTCTACTCCACAATTTCCTCTAGAAACTACTGAATCTGACCCGGAGAAAGTCATCAGAAGACAAAAGACCCCTTAGAAAGGTACTTCAGTTGTTGAACCAAGTATTTCTGATTATTTTCACCATCCTTTTTTGAAACTCCAATAATTATTTCTCATTCTCCTATTATACCATCTGTTGGAGTTTCCCAAGGTTTAAATTTTGGGAGTGTTCCTGCTGATTTCTCCCCTCGTGGTCTAGGATTGGAGGGAGAAATCCTTTTCACTCCTATCTCCCCTGAAGTTGTACCATGGTTTAAACCCAAGACCTTGGAATATTTTCCCACTCCAAGTTTTACCACTCCTCCTCCTGTTAGAGTCCTTGCATTTACAAAAATCCAAATCTTTTCTCCCTCGTGCCCTATGATATTTTCCCCCAGCACTTAGTCAATCCCCGTTTATCCCAGAAGAATAGCTCCACTCTCTCTGGTCCAAGCTCCATCTCCTCCTTCTTATCCTCTAACTATCATCACTATGGAAGGTGCCAATCTCTCGAGGAACAGAATGCATGCCATAGTGGTTGCAAGGTATGCCCCTCTACTCTTACCTCAGCCAATGAATGCTCTCCCTACTGGAGATTACCTAAAATACATGCCCAAATTCACAGGGGAAGAAGACATAATTGTTGAAGAACACCTTGTTTCCTTCTACAGTTATGCAGAAAATCTAAAAATTGAAAATGAGGATGTGTGGATGAGAGTCTTTGTCCAAAGCCTTGATGGTGAGGTTAGGAAATGGTTTAGGGGATTGATCCCTGGATCTATTGCTAGGATTGAAGCTTTAGATGATGTTTTCTTAAGACAGTGGGGGGATAAAAGGGACTTTATGTATTATATCACAGAATTTGGGTCCCTAAAGAGAAAAGAGGGAGAATATGTCTCTGATTTCTCCAAGAGATTCAACAAAATGTACAATAAGATCCCTGCTGAGATAAATCCTGCTGAAGCCTCTGCCAAAATTACTTATGCTATTGCTTTCAACCCTGATTTCTACCTCCTGTTAAGAGAGAGAAGGGCTACATCCTTGGCTCACATGCAAGATGCAGCCCTCGAAGTAGAGTCCAATGTGTTAGAAGTTGAAAGACTTAGGAATAAAGCCGATAGAGACAGAGGGAGGGGGACATCTGAAGCCTCAACCTCTGGTTCCCCTGTGTCCCACCCTCAAGTAGATTAATTGACCAATTTGGTGAAATCTCTTTTGGTAGAGATGGAGAATATGAAATTCGAAGGGAAGAAGAGTTATAATAGTGCTCAAAATGATGATAACAAATGAAATTTCAGCAGACCTAATATTTCCCCTCAGATACTCCCAAGAGAACCTCGTAACAAAGAGAGGGATTATCAGAAAATCCATACCCCTCTCCAAAATAAGCTTGTTGCTAATGAGGAAGGAGAGGAAGAAGAGCTTGAACATGAGATCCATTTCCTTGGAGACTCCTCCCCATTTCCCCATTTGACCCAAACTGCATACGAGGAGTCCCTCATGGACAGCCAAATAAATGAGTTGAGTAAAGGTGAGAAAACCAATAGTAGTCCAAATAAATATAGCCTCAAGTCTAAGAAGAAAGAAGGGAAGCCTGACATCCCTAATTATCCTTCCAAAGAAGAGAAGCCTACTAAAGATGCAATGAACATCATAAAGGAAAAGAAAATTCATAACCCCTCACCAATAGCCAAAGGTCATGTCCCAGAATTGAGGGAAATTTTGAAGCCCCCCTCCTATTTTATATTTGAGCACAAGATCCAAAAGAGCAGGATCCCGGTACCTCTTTCGGAGCCATTAAATCACGGATATGTCAAAAAATCCCTCTCTAAATTTTTACAGTTCGAGCCTGTGTCTCACTCTTCAGACTCAGTAAATATTCAGTATGAAAATCGAGCAGTCATCTTAGGTCCCATGATAGAAGATAGAGATGATTCATCCCCTCCTTTCTATACGTCTCTGAACATACATGACAAGGTGTTGCATAATTGTTTGATGGACTCAAGGGCTTCTCATAATCTCATGCCAAAATCTATCATGGATGAACTTGGATTAGAAATCACAAAGACTTACCATGACTTGTATTCTTTTGATTCTAGGAAAGTGCAGTGTCTTGGGGTCATCAAAGATCTGGTCATGACCTTGTTTTAGTTGCCCATGAAAAGTGTGGTCATGGATATCATGGTAGTTGATGTTCCCCCCAAGTTTGGCATGTTGTTGTCAAGTTATTGGACAAAGAGACTTGGGGGAACATTGCAGATGGACCCCACATATGCCACCATTCCTTTGTTTGGAGGGGAGCATAGAACATTGTACAGAGAAGATCAATTGGCCTACATTATCAGTGATGAATCTGACCCCACCAACCATCCTATTTTTTCCCTTGATATTGATTTAGGATCCATCTTTTTGCAGTTCACTGACGCCCCTAAACCCCTCTTGAAATCAGAAAGAAGTCCCTCACTTTTTGTGAAGATTCTCCTCTGATTACCTCTGTTTAGAAAAATTTCTTTGATTGAGCCTCTTCTAGAGAAGGTGTTGGTGTCAGAGTGATCATTGTTTCACCTATTCAAGAAATTATACCTCTGTCCTACAAGTTAGAATTTGAAACTACCAATAGAGTGGCAGAGTATGAAGTTCTTATTTTGGGTTTGAGGGATGCTAAAGACATGGGGATTAAAGAGATAGCAGTGTTTGGGGATGCCAAGTTAATTGTCCATCAGATCATAAATATTTATCAAGCCAAGCACCCTCAACTTAAAAGTTACAGAAATGAAGTCTGGGATCTTGTTGACAGTTTTTTCTTAGATTTCAACATTTCATTTATTCCAACAGAAGAGAATGTCATGCTTGATTCCCTAGTTTTCTCAGCAAGTAATTTCAGAGTCCCCTTGCCACCTAAGCTCGGGTATGATGTAGAAGTGAAATTCAGATCCTCTATACCTGAAAATGTTAAACATTGGAAAGTGTTTGAGGATGATCTTGAGATCAGAAGATTCCTGGAGACTTTTGATGAGTTTTATTCATTACACATTGATCAAGATCTTGATTCTGAAATAGATCCTCATGCTAAGGTTTTTTTGAACAAAATTGCTAGTCAATATTATCCAGTTACCTAGTAATCATATCCCAAAGGGAATAGTTCCTTTGGAAAGACTATTTGAAAGAAATGATGTGGCAGTAAAGGGTAAATTTTCAAATGACGATGTTGATGTACTTGAGTGCAATATTTGCATAGAGGAGGATCCAAAATCTGTCAAGTTGTCAAGCAGCTTGACGAGGGAGAAAAGCGCTGAGTACACTGAGCTATTAAGAGAATTCGCTGATGTTTTTTCCTGGACCTATGAAGACCTCAGAACATACAACACAACTTCCATTGAGAATAACATCCCATTGAAAGAGGAGGCCAAACCATTTAGGCAGAAATTAAGACAAATAAATCCTATGTTGTTGCATATTAGGGAAAGGGAGGTAAAGAAGTTGTTGGATGCCCAAATCATTGTCCTTTTGAGATATTATGATTGGGTGGCCAACTTGGTCCTTGTAAGGAAGAAGAATGGAGAAATCAGACTCTGTGTTGATTTCAGAAACCTGAACAGAATCTCTAAGAAGGACAATTACCCTTTGCCAAAGATGGAACACATATTGCAGAGGGTGACAGGTGCATCCAGGATTTCCATGATTGATGGATTTTCTGGCTACAATCAGATCTTTGTCCTACCTGAAGAAAGAGAAAAGACAACCTTCACCACTCCTTAGGGCACATTCATGTATGCCAAGATGCCCTTTGGATTTATGAACACAAGAGAAACCTTTCAGCGAGTTATGGACATCACCTTCATTAGAGAAAGGGATAAATTTCTATTCATCTACCTGTATGACATTACAGTTTTTTCCAGGTCTAATAAAGAACACTGTCAACATTTGAGAAAGGTCTTCTCAAAATGCAGAAAATTTGGTCTCTCCCTCAATCCCAAAAGTCTCTATCTGCTATGCAAGAGGGAAAATGGTTGGGGCACATAGTATAAACACAGGGGGTCTGTATTGATTCAAGCAGGGTAGAAGCTATTCACACCTTGTCACTTCCCAGAACCAAGAAGGAAGTCTAGTATTTCTTGGGAAAAATCAACTTTTTAGGAAGGTTTGTTTCAAATTTTTCTGAATTGGTGAAACATATCACAACCATGCTCAGGAAGAGGAATGAAGTGAAATGGACTATTGAGTCCAGAGTTTCCTTTGACCAAATCAAGAAGGCATTGACTGAGGCACCTGTGCTCATTAGCCCTGACTACTCCAAGGATTTTCTGATTTTTTCCTTTGTTTCATGTGACATAGTGGTAGTTTTGTTATTGCAGAAGAATGTTGGAGGGCTGGAGCAGCCTATTTCCTTTTTTAGCAGAGCACTAAGGGACACTGAGATCAAATATGACATTATGGAGAAGCAAGCCTATTCTTTGGTGAAGGCTCTCAAAGCCTTCAGAGTCTATGTTCTCAGTCATTGCATATGTTCCTTCATCTTCTGTGAAGGACATTCTCATTCATCCTGACATAGAGGGAAGAAGGAGCAAGTGGATTGCCAAAATCCTTGAATTTGATCTGGAAATAAAGACCACAAAACTAGTTAAAGGCATGGGTTTAGCCAAGTTATTGGATGAATATAATTGTGAAGCTTTGGGGTTAACTCCATCAACACTTGCTCAGAAAATCAGCAAGTTGAGTTGTCTCATACAGACCCACAAATCATCCCTCCATTGGCAGAGTGCATCTGGTATAAAGACATCATATTATTTTTGCAGGAGTTAAGGCCCCCTGATGGTATGGGGTAAATCAAGGCAATAGATCTAAAGCTTAAATCAATTAGATATTTCCTTATTGATTAGGTCTTGTATTGGAATGACCCTCTAGGAGTGCTTTTGATATGTTTAGACCCACAAGAATCCCAAAAGATTATGTTTGAATTTCATGACAGCATCTGTGGGGAGCATCATTTATGGAGAAATACAACCTATAAAATTCTCAGGGATGGATATTTATGGCCTACTCTATTCACTAATGTCTATGAAAAAATTAGGGCTTGTGTTAAGTGCCAAAAATTCTCTAGAAAACAAAATCTCAAGTCCTTGCCATTGAAGCCTGTGGTAGATTCAAGACCCTTTCAGCAGTGGGGCCTAGATTTTATTGGGGAAATTCATCCTGCTTCAAGTGGGCAGCACAAGTGGATCTTGACTACCACTGATTACTTTACCAAATGGATAGAAGCCATCCCCACAAGGAGTGCTTCTCACAAGTTATTCATTGGTTTCCTTGAAGATATAATGGAAAGGTTTGGTTGTCCGAACAAAATCATCACTGACAACGCTATATCCTTCAAGGTCGAGCCATTGATCAAGTTTTATGAGCAGTTCAGAATTGCATTGATTCACTCTACCCCCTATTACCCCCAAGGGAATGGATTGGCAGAGTCCTCTAAAAAGAGCCTTATAAAGATTATCAAAATACTACTATAGGACAACAAGAAAGCATGGGATTCAAAGCTCAAATTTTCTCTGTGGGATAATATAGTGACAACAAAGAGGTCTCTTAGTGTCTCTCCTTTTCAACTTGTGTATGGGATGGAGGTCATATTTCCTTCTCATCTTGCCCTACCTATGGAAAAATTCTTTCAGGACTGCCAAGGAGAGTCTGATGATATGATCAGAAGAATACAACAGATGGTAGAAGTGTAGCATACTAGAGAGAAACTGATGGATAAAGTACATGAACATCAGCAGAGGATCAAGTAAGCTTTTGACAAGAAAGTAAGAAAAGAGAATTTCTAGCTGGGAGATCTGGTACTCAAATGGGATGCACCCAAACAAAACAAGGGCAAGCATGGTAAATTTGAATCTCTCTGGATTGGACCCATGAAAGTTTCTGAGGTATTTCCAAATAATACTTAAAGGTTGAATAATTTGGAGGGATATGAAGTTTTTGGTGGCCCTGTTAATGGGCATTTTCTGAAGAAGTTTTTTGTTTAAGCCATGAATGGCTTCCCATGTCATTGTAAATATCATTTCCTTTCTGTTTTAATAGCTAACTCCATAGTTCAATGCAGAAGGCGACTGGCAGTACTAAATATATTAGAGCCTCTCGGGGAGGATTCTATCCCCCATGGAGCCTAAATGTTAACACATATGTTTGTATGGGGGAGGTTTTTCCCTTAGGAAATAACCCCATGACGAAAAAATGATGAAAAGGGGGGTTAAAAACCCACTTTCTACCTTTTATCCTAAGTTTTAGGCCCATGCACGTTGTGCTAAGAGCCGCATAGATCTGGGCGCTCAGATATACGGTGCTCAACCCAAGTCAGACCCCCCCAAGCATTCTACCTTTAATGAAGGGGGGGGTCTGAGTAGGCGGTTTTCTAGCATGGGCCCCACACTATCATGGTGCCTCCTCATTAACTCAGACTAGCTGCCCCCCCTGCCCGCTCAATACCTCTTACCACTTACCTCCCCCTCCGAGTAGACCACTTACCTCCTCCTCTTACCACCTTCCTCTCCTGCCGACACATGTCTTCCACTCGCAAACCCACTTGCCTATCCCCTCTTTGTTTTCATGTCATCATCTTTCATCCCTCTACACCTAGCCTCCACTCACCCATATTTCCACCTATCACATCTCTATTTCTCTTATGACCGCCTATCATCTCCATCCATGTGTCCCCTACTCGTACTCCCTGTCATCTCCCCTAAGAGGATTTTCCCCACCTCATTTAGCCATTGAATCTCCCCTTCTACTTCCACATCGTCTCTCAATGCCACATCACCTCTGCCCTATCATAATTCAACTCTTACATGTCAGTCCCTACACTTTTCATTCACCGTTCTGCCACCACAATTTTCCACCTGGTTTCCCATTTCTTGTTGATTCCATGTTGATCCACACTAACCACCTTGCCAAATCCTCCTCATCAGTTCCCACGTTCGCATACTAATCTCTCCATAGAGGTCCAGTGAAGCACAAATCACCACAATCAGCATTCAAATACCAATCACAGTGACAGGTGTCGTGTTTGAATTCTTCCCACTCTGATCCCGATGGAGAAGGAAGTTAATGAAAACAAGAAAGGTGGGTGAAACATTGTCTCCTTCCATAAATAGAAGACCCGAAAGGGATGATTTGTAGAAGAAATCTGTTAGTCCAGTCTGACATAGATCGCATCCAATAGAAGACTGCATGGGCATTCTAAACAACATCTGCATGCACAGCCTGACAGAGAATCTCATCAATGCAAAGCCTTGAACGCTTGACATGATCACGTCTCAGGCATTTGGAGCCAGTTCTGAGTATATGTAAGAATTTTTTCCATTTTGTTTAGTGTCGATGGTAGAGCTAAGCTCCCATTTGTAAATTTTTAATGAAACTTCTGATTCTCTGGTCATGTGTGTAATTTGAGACTTCTTGTTTAATGATAGTCTACTTTTTGTTCCATCTCTTTTGCCTCTAAGATTGAAATACTCGAGCATGGATGATCCAGTCGAGTTGTTGTAACTATATTGTGATGTATGTTTGATTGTAGTATTGTTATAGAATTTTTAGCTTCCTAAAGTTTTGGATCCAAGAGGATGTTGTATTCGAGGAGTTTCCTCCTTAGGTTGTTGGAAGATCGGATGTCCATAGAAGACCTTTACATTTTCTCCTCATGTTCTTCCTCCTGCTCATTATTTCAACTTATTGTCTGAACTTAGATCAAGACCTCATCTACATGTGCATACTAGCCCATTTTTCTGAGTTAAAGTGATATCATCCTGATTTTTCATCCATTAGACCCCCCTTAAATTTATTCATTGTGACATAAAAACTAATGGGTATTGGGCTTACCTCTGTCGCAATCCAGAGGTGACTTCTAGTGCTAAAAGGATTCTCAAATAAAACTAATTTCCCATTTTTACAAATAATATGTGAGATTTCCACTAACTCCAAGTATTCCTCTGTTTTCCCCTTAAAATTAGGAAACTAATTTGTGAGTTGGATTCTCACAACTAATTTCTCGTTTTTACAATTAAATAAATAATACGTGATATTTTCCAACTCACTTCAAGTATTAATCATTTTTCCAATGTGTGTGAATAATACATGAGTTTCTCATATACTTATTTAAAGTATTAATCATTTTTACAATTTAATCAATTCATTCATGAGCATTAATTATTCTTTGTCATATTTTAATGATCTTCTTCATGGTATGAAAAATAATAATTCCTTGTGTGGAGATCCTCCCTAATCATACCTCCCCACAAAAAAAAAAAATTGGTCCTCCAAAAGTATCGAGAGAAACTTGAATCTTTGCAAGTAGCTTCAATGAATATTCTTACACTCTATGATGCACTTCCTACTCCTCAATCTACATAACAAGTCTCTGAAAGTCACACCCTTCTTCTCCTTCACCTTTGTACTTTGGAATGAGGATGTAGATGTTGACACTTGCATCAATACAAATATGTAGTTGACAATGCATAATCATGTTTTCAACAAAATACCATACTTTCCAGACTTTATAAAACACTCATGGACAAGTTTACAATGATTTCCCAAAACAGGCCTTAGACAAAACAATGCCTCTCACTCAAAAGAGGTTACAAGACCCATTACCATGTTTAGGCATAATACATATGCCTCTCGCCCAACAGTGGTTACAAAATAATTACAACAATGCCAACAAGGATGAGGAAAAACAATCACCTCTCACTCTCATCAAGTGGCTACAAATCCTTTACAATGTTTCATGGCAACTTCCATCTTTAAGACAAATGGAAATTATATCAAATTTTAAGGCAACATGCTCATTAAGGTAATCTTTCAAGCACCCAATTGTGTACTAGTGGTGAAACTCTATGGTTTTAAAAATCCCCTTCAAACATGTGCAACATAAAAAATAAGGAAAAAGAAAAAATGCATGAACTTACATCGGTTTTTGTGCCAAAAAATTCAATTTGTGGCTCAAACTCACATACATAAGATCAACAACTTTGTCTCATCATTCTACAACTTCTAACTATAAACTCAACCTGTTTTGAAAAGTGAAACTCTAGCTCGACAAATGTGCCATGCATTGATGGAAAATGTGGGATGCTGCTATGATCCCTAAAAATACGCTTCTCAGATCACAAAATGGAATGTGCCATTGAATTTGTGGCAAAACATCTTGCAAAAAATACTGTACTTTCGTCAAATTATGACATTGGAACTTTTGGACCCTCCTCGGCTCTCTATCTCGATTTGTGTGTCAAAGAATTAATGGAAAAAGTGGCATTCTTCCATAGCCCTCAAATTCCACTACTCAAATCACAAAAGGGATTGTGCCATTGAATTCATGGTGAAAAATCATGAAAAAATGACTATGTTTTCGTGTAATTTTGTCACTGTGATTTTTGGACCCCCTAGGCTATATTCCTCGATTTGTGTGCCAAACATGGACTATAATAAATTCACTTTCACAGTCTCAAAATTAGTGCCCAACCATCATTGGGAAAATTTAATCTGCCACATGGTAGCCTGTGATTGGTCTAAGTGGTGCTCGGTCACCTGTATAGTTAGCAACCTAGTCAGTTGCCATGTCGGATGATGACATCACCTGCCACATTAGATGTTGACATCATCTGCCATGTCATCCTATATGGTATTCCACGTTAGCAAGTATAACCTAACATGTCAACATGCACATATGCCACATCATCATCCCAGTCAGTTGTCATGTCAGTTGTACGGATGCCACATCAACATGTACGACCTACCACATCATCATCCTAGTCAACTTCTATGTCAATTGTATTGATGCCACTTCATGAGCCCAGTTAGTTCTGTGGACACTGCATCATTGGCCCAGTCAGCTGTATGGATTCCAATTCATTGGCCTAGTCATTTTACGTATTCCACATCATCAACCCAGTCAAAAGCCATGTCATTTGTACGGACACCATGTCATCGACCCAATCATCTATATAGATGCCACATCATATACCCAGTCAGTTTCCATGTTACCTATATGGAAATCATGCTGACGTAATCTGCCACATCATGCCTAGTCAGTTGTACGGGTTTCATGTTAATGTCATCTTCCATGTCATGCCCACCCAGATGTATGAAAGCCACATGGCGGTCTCTCATGCTACCACGTCAATGTGTTGATGTCATGCTGACATCATCTGCCACATACTGTGGATTCAGTTGCTAATGTCATCCATACGGACAACACATGGCATCATTTCATTCTTCCATGTCGGCATGTTGACATCATCACTGTACGAATTTTTCCAAATTCACCTGTTTTCGGAAAACTTTAGATAGCGATATCTTTTGATCTGTGACTCCATTTGATGATCTGTTTGCATTGTTGGAAATCTTGCGGCGAACTCTTCGTTCTATTGCATTTTTTTCAAATTTTGGACCCTTTTATTTTTGGGCTATTTTGGAGCCTCATGGCTTAGTTACTCAAATACGTCGCCCGTTTAGACGAAGTCAAATATTTTATTCATCCTTTTTCTGGTAGATGGAATTATTTCTATAGTTGGCTTCCTTTGTCTTTGTTAGGACACAACTGTGGATGGAGTGTCCAAAATGTGGCTTCTTGATGTCCACCTTTGTTGCAATGGGTGCAATGGTTCTTCTTGATCCATGCTTTCATGCCCTTCTTTTTCTTCCCATGTGGAGAAGGTTTTTCATACCTTGGTTTCTTTCTAGTTTCCATGACCTCCCTATACAAGGCCATTCTTTTCCAACACTTGGAAACAACATAGTTATTCATAACCCAAAACGTACATGGTTTTCTATGCCATAAATTTTGTTGATCATTGCCAATTTCCTTATAATCAAAAGGAATGATTGAACAATGATACTATGTATACCTTTCTTGGTTGCCTCTAGTGCAGGCCTAGTATGGAGAACTTTCCTTAGCTCTTTCCTTGAATTTCCCACCTCCCTTTGGAGATGACTCATAATCACGAACATTAGAATGGGATGATGTTCTCTCATCCTGCATAGATTTGTCACTTGAGGAATATATTGCTTATGTTTCTTTGGAGCACTCCCCAACTTTCTCTCTCACGTATCCTAGTCTTGCATATCAAGGTAGTTCCACCACTTTGATGGGATTCACAATGCCTTGGCCATTGGCTCCAAGGCCTCTTCCTTCATACCCCATTTTCTTCATTAGCTTCAAGCCAATGCATGTAGTGTGTTTCTCAAAAGCATCAAAGTCATCGTCATAATGAGAAGAACATGAAACTGAAGAAGTATTGTTTACCTCAACTACCAATTCTAGATCAGGTGTGGGGGGTGAATTTTCTAAGACTTCATCACTTTGAAACTTTGTCAAAGCCTCTTATGTGGCTTGTAATTGAAGTTGCAATCTCTTCTTCTTCTTCTTCTTCTTCTTCTTCTTCTTCTTCTTCTTCTTCTTCTTCTTCTTCTTGCAATCTTCTCAACTCAGCATTCTTCGCTTGAATGGTCTAGTTTATTTCTTCGAGCTCTTTGAGCCATGCATTCTTCGATGTTTTTCCCATCTTGTATTCAACAACTGCAATGCCTCTCAATTCTTCTCTGATACCACTTGATCTTAATCGGGGGTGACATTGATAGCAAACTTGATATTGAATCTAGGCCACTTGATAATGTAATATTTAAGATCATTTTAATTGAACTTGATTGCATCAAAGGTGAAATTGAAGGGTTTATGGATACTTGAATCCAAATTGAATATAACTTGGTGAAATATGTTTTTTATCTCATAATCCATTACTTAATGCATTTAATAAAACATAATTGCATAAATAAATCGTGCATAAGGAAATTTGAGATGAAACAAAAACACATGACAAGATATCACCATTATTAGCGGAGTTCACTAGTATGGCTACGTATCTGGATCCGCTGGAATACAAATCACTTCATTGATTCTCCCAATATAGGGGCTCACGTACTCTCCCAATAAGGGGCTCAACTCTCCCAATAAAGGGGCTTACAAATTATAAGCACTATTGTTTGATTCTCTCCTTAAATAACTCTTTCCAAAAGAGTCTCAAAGGGCCTCCAAAGCCTTACTTTTCATCTCTCCCAATAAAGGGGTTTAAATAATTTTTCCTAGCTCCATAATCCAAAAAGACAAGTTCCATAAATTTAGGATCTAGTACCTACCTAAGGACAAAAATGAGAAAAAACCTTAACTTCCTCCTTGAGACTAGGAATCCACTTGTAATAAAGTCAGGAAGAGTCCAAACCAACTCATGATACCTTTAACTTCCTCCTTAAGACTAGGAAACTAATTCCCTCTTAAAATTAGGAAAATAATTTGTGAGTTGGATTCTCACATAAAACTAAATTCCCATTTTTACAAATAATATGTGAGATTTCCACTAACTCCAAGTATTCCTCTTTTTTCCCATTAAAACTAGGAAACTAATTTGTGATTTGGACTCTCACAACTAATTTTCCATTTTTACAATTAAATGAATAATATGTGAGATTTTATAACTCACTTCCAAGTATTAATATTTTTTCCAATGTGTGTGACTAGTACATGAGTTTATCATACTCATTTTTACAATTTAATCAATTCATTGATGAGCATTAATTTGTCTTTGTAATATTTTAATGATCTTCTCCATGGTATGAAAAATAATAATTCCTTGTGTGGAGATCCTTCTGGATCATACCTCCCCAAAAAAATCATTTTTGGTCCTCCAAAAGTATCGAGAGAAACTTGAATCTTCGCAAGTAGCTTCTAGGAAGAGTCTTACACTCCACAATGCACTTCCTACTCTTTGATATACATAACAAGTCTTTGAAAGTCGCACCCTTCTTCTCTTTCACCTTTGTAATTCAGAATGAGGAATTTGATGTCGACACTTGCATCAATACAAATCTATAGCTAACAATGCATAATCATGTTTTCAACGCAATACCATCTTTGCCTCGATTTGCATGCCAAAGCATTAATGGAAAAAGTGGGCTTCTTCCATAGCCCTCAAATTCCATTGCTCAAATCACAAAATGGATTGTACCATTATATTTGTGGAGAAAAATTGTGCAAAAACGACTATTTTTTCGTCCAATTTCGTCATTTTGATTTATAGACCCCATGGGCTCTCTACCTCAATTTGTGTCCCAAAAAGGGCCTATAATAAATGCACCTGCACGGTCTCAAAATTTGTGCCCATCCCTCATTCAAAAATTTTGGGTTACCACGTGGAATCCTATGATTGGTCCATGTCACACACAGTCACCTGTATGGTCAGTAGAAAAGTCAGCAACCACGTCAGCATGTACGGATTCCATGTCATCGACCCAACTAGCTATCACGTCAACTATATGGATGCCACGTCAGCATGTACAACCTGCCACATCATCATTCCAGTCAGCTTCCATGTCAATGATATTGATGCCACATCATCATCCCAATCAGTTGTATAGACACCACATCATCGACACAATGAATTGTACGGATGCCACTTCATCGGCCCAGTCAGTTGTACAAATTCTATGTCATCAACCTATCTAGTTGCCACATCATTTGTACGGATGCCATGTCATGATCTTAGTCTTATGTACAGATTCCATTTCATATAACCAATCAGCTGCCACATCAAATGTACAAACATCATGTTGACATCATCTACCACGTCATGCCCAGTCAGTTGTACGATGTCATGGTGACATCATCTGCCACATCATGCCTAGTTATTTGTACAGATGCCACGTGGTGATCTCTGGTGTTTCCATGTCATTGTGTCGATGTCATACTAACCTCATCTCCCACATCTTACCCAGTCAGTTGTTGACGTCATCCATACGGACGACACATGGTGGCCTATCGTGTTGCCATGCCAGCACACTGATGTCAACACTGTATGGATTTTGCCAGATTCACCTATTTTCGAAAAACCCTAGATCGTGATATATTTTGATACGTGACTCTATTTGATGAGTCATTTGCGTTTTTGGAAATTTTATGGTGAGCTCTTTGATCTGTTTCATTTTTGTCAAATTATGGACACTTTGATTTTTGGGCTATTTTGGAGCCTCATGGCTCAATTACTCAAATAGGTCGCCTCTATCAACTAACTCAAATGTTTTATTCATCCTTTCAGTCAGCAAGACAAATTGGTCCTTCTTCTTGAGGTGTCTCTTTTCTGGTAGCCGACCTTCTTCCTGTAGTTGTCTTACGTTTGCCTTCTTAAGATGCAGCTCTGGATGGAGTGTCCAACATATGGATTCCTGATGTCAACCCTTGTTTCAATGGGTGCAATGGTTTTTCTTGATCCATGTTTTCATGCCCTTCTTTTTCTTCCCATGTGGAAAAGGGTTTTCATACCTTTTCTTGTTTCCAGTTTCCAAAACCTTCTTATACAATGCCATTCTTTTCCAACACTTGGAAACAACATAGTTATTCATACCACAAAACATACATGGTTTTCTATGCAATAAAATTTGTTGAACATTGCCAATTTCTTTATAATCAAAAGAAACATTTGAATAATGATACTTGTTATACATTTATTGGTTGTCTTTAGTGCATGTCTGGTGACGAGAACTTGCCTTAGCTCTTTCCTCGAACTTCTCACCTCCCTTTGGAGATGACTCATAATCACGATCATCGGAATACATATATAAACGCACTCCCAAATGTTGAATTCGAAGCAGCTTCGCACCTTGCTCATCTGATCGATCCAGCGATATGTAAGACACGACGAGCCCTGCTAGGAAAAACCCTCAAGTAAGAAAATATATGTCCTGGGGTTGGTCCGGCCAATCTAAAAACCTTCGCCAACTGTGCATTTTCATAATCAAAGATTGGTGTTTGGGGTTCTGAAGTCGTAATTTCCTACTGGGTTCAAGAACTCTCTCTATTCTATAGTCAAATCGATTTGTGGAGTAGTTAAGTTGATTCCTTCTTGGGATGATGTGTTATAATCCTGCATTGATTGGTCACTTGAGGACTCTCTTGCTTATGTTTCTTTGTAGCACTCCCCAACTTTATCTTTGACATATCCTAGTCCTGCATATCGAGGTAATTCCACCACTTTGGCGGGATTCACAATGCCTTGGCCATTGGAGACAAGGCCTCTTCCTTCATACCCTATTATCTTCATTAGCTTCAAGCCAATGCATGTAGTGTGTTTCTCAAAAGCACCAAAGTCATTTCCATAATGAGAAGAACATGAAAATGAAGAAGTATTGTTCACCTCAGTTACCAATTATGGATTAGGTGTGGGGGGTGGCTTTGTTAAGCCTTCATCACTTTGAAACTTTGTCAAATCCTCTCACGTGGCTGGTAATTGAAGTCTCAATCTCTGATTCTCTTCTTCTACTTCTTGTAGCAATCTTCTCAACTCAGCATTATCCTCTTGAATGGTCCGGTTGATTTTTTCAAGCTCTTTAGGCCATGCATTCTTTGATGTTTTTCCCATCTTGTCTTCAACACCTGCAATACCTGTCAATATTTCTATGATACCACTTGATATGAATCAGGTTGACAATGATACCAAAATTGATCTTGGTTCTAGGCCACTTGATAATGTCATATTTAAGATATTTGTAATTGAACTTGATTGCATTAAAGGTGAAATTGAAGTGGTTATGGGGACTTGAATCCAAATTGAATATAACTTGGTGAAATATGTTGTTTATCTCATAATCCATTACTTAATGCATTTAATAAAAAATAATTTTGTAAATAAAGCATGCATAAGGAAACTTGAGATGAAAGAACAACACATGACAAGAGATCTCCATTGTTAACGGAGTTCACTAGTATGGCTACGTCTACGGATCCGTTGGAATACAAATCACTTCATTTCTTCTCCCAATCTAGGGGCTCACATACTCTACCAATAAGGGGCTCAAATCTCCCAATTAAGGGGCTTACAAATTATAGCATTATTGTTTGATTCTCTCCTTAAATAACTCTCTCCAAAAGAGTCTCAAAGGGCCTCCAAAAGCCTTCCTTTTCATCTCTCCCAATAAAGAGTTTAAATAATTTTTCCTAACTCCATATTCCAAAAAGACAAGATCCATAAATTTAAGATCTAGTACCTACTTGATTCGAAAATATCTTTTAAACGACAATGGTTGAGTTATTTATCATGTGTTAATTAACCATTTAGGAAGTTGAATGAAAGAGGAAGAATTAAGAATGAAACATGACATTCATATAAACATATAAAAATCTGAAATAAAGCATAAGGATCAGCAAACCATAAACACCAATATGATAACGGAGTTCAGCAATCTCGCCTACGTCTTTGGGCCTTTGTATCAGTGGGTGAGGCTTTCTTATTTTTGTTCGAAGATTTAAAAGTACATCACAGTAGTGCCCAAAAGTTTACAAACTGATTTGGTCTTTTTCTACCAGATCTCTAGAACCCAACAAAATAGATAGCACTGAAAACGGATGACCGGATCTCCCAGAAATGGCCCGCAAAGGTGCGCTCCGCAACAACTTCCCTGCATAAAAATGGCTTTGGCTTGGAAAATATTCAGCATAACTCTAGCCTGAAACTTCTCCCATGGCTTCAAGAAGCCCCGGTTTATATAGATCTGAAGTTGGTAACCATCTCCCAACTTCTCCCCAAGATATGGCCTCAAAAAGGGCCCAATATCTCCCAAAAATGACCAAAATCTCCAAACATTGCTGAGAAAATCATTAAAAAACACTATTATATAGTGAAAAACCCATTTTTTTCACATATTATGGGCGCAACCCCCATATCACTGGCTCCTGGTCCTATTAGCGCACCCCATGTGGATTCCCACTTACCTATTGTGCGTTGGCCCCCTGGTCTCTCAACCCCCGGTCTCATTGCATGGCCATGTGTCTATGCCCCAATATCCACACGCAAATACATTGATTAGGCCCCCGACAGTTAAGCCCATGGTTAATCCCTTGGCCGGCGGGCAAGCCCGACCGACCAGGGTTTAACCCTACAACCATGCTAGCAACCAAAACAGAGTCCCAGGTCACATGGGATGTGGTCTCGTGATTGAGGGCTAGGCCAACTCCATAACCGTTCCATAGTATAAAGTTTGGGTCCTATGTTGTTACCACATAATCGGGAGCTAGCTCCAACACTATCTACCCACACCAATTCAACGAGAATGGACATATGGTAAGTGTTGTGTATCGGTCGCATGTGTCGTGGGCTAGAGCTAGGCCCCAGCCCTTTTCTGCCTAGAATTACACTATATGCAACTTTAAATACCGAAGAAACCATATACAGTTAAGACTCATATGGCTAGCCTGGACCTACCAAGTCATTCGCTCGGTGGAGAGGTCACGCGGTCGAACTCAGTGGACGCCAAAGAAATTTTTCTAAACAAAACCTTAACCAATTAATGGGTGCCAGGTGGAAGCCCATGTCTTTTCCACGTGGCACTATACCATACATCAAGAGTATTTCCACGTGTCAGTGCCCAATTCATCCACATATTCTAGCCACGTGTTTTCCATGTCACATGCCATTGTACCTACCACATAAGAACCATACGGATGTGCCACATGTCACCCTTGCAGTGGTGACATGTGTCACTCCCTGATTGGTCCACATGTCTGACACGTCAGCAGTCTGTACGCCCAGTCACCCTGCCACATGTTATTCGTATGTCCAGTTAGCACACTAAGACCTACCATGTGTACCTTACTAAATTAGTTGTATGGCATGTACAGTCAGCTGCCACGTGGTACTGTATGGACTGTACAGTCATCATTTGTTTTTGCCTATTTGGCCAAATGAAAAGACCGTGATATCTGGATCATACAATGTTTGTTTGAGCTCGTTCAAGTTGTGTTGGGTTCGTATTGACGATTTCTACGCACATGGCCGTTTCAAAGAGATTTTGAGCACTTTTATTTTTAGGCCTTTCTGAGCCCTATCTTGGCTCTGGATCTGATTCTGGATCACACCTCCCCACCAAAGACCTTTTGGTCCTCCAAAATGTTACAAAATGGACCTTACTGATTACATACTCATAAGGAAAAAAACAAAAACACTATGTTGTTCAAAATGATTTTATAACGGGTCATCATTTCAACATGTGTGATTACATTAATGGAAGCAAAATACAATGAAGTTGTGACATCCACTTCTGGAAAAACCAAGTGGTTGTTTTATTTTCTTCATGGTGTTCCTCTTGCTTAATTGGTAATGGCTCTTCCTTCTTGATTACATTCACAATCCTTTTATCCTTTTTTGGACGAAGCTCTGAATTAAGCTTCCAACATTTAGCCTTTTGATGTCCCCCACCGTTCCAATAAGTGAAGTGAGTTTTTGGCATCCAGACTTGTTTACCCTTATATTTCTTTCGTTGTGTAGTTGATTCTTTATGTCATGTTTCCTTCTTGGTCTAAATAGATTTCCTGTACAAATATTATCTCTTCCAACACTTGACAACACAATGCTTGGGTGAATGACAAAAAGTACATGGATACATATTCCACAAGTTTCAGATTACATGATTATGCTTTTTATAATCAAAAAGAGATTTGGAAAAATCATAACCATTATACCTTCCTTGTTGATATTCACTTT
>ML789506.1:0-52149 GCA_009831015.1 Picea engelmannii | reverse complement strand
TGTTTTCATGTCATCATCTTTCATCCCTCTACACCTAGCCTCCACTCACCCATATTTCCACCTATCACATCTCTATTTCTCTTATGACCGCCTATCATCTCCATCCATGTGTCCCCTACTCGTACTCCCTGTCATCTCCCCTAAGAGGATTTTCCCCACCTCATTTAGCCATTGAATCTCCCCTTCTACTTCCACATCGTCTCTCAATGCCACATCACCTCTGCCCTATCATAATTCAACTCTTACATGTCAGTCCCTACACTTTTCATTCACCGTTCTGCCACCACAATTTTCCACCTGGTTTCCCATTTCTTGTTGATTCCATGTTGATCCACACTAACCACCTTGCCAAATCCTCCTCATCAGTTCCCACGTTCGCATACTAATCTCTCCATAGAGGTCCAGTGAAGCACAAATCACCACAATCAGCATTCAAATACCAATCACAGTGACAGGTGTCGTGTTTGAATTCTTCCCACTCTGATCCCGATGGAGAAGGAAGTTAATGAAAACAAGAAAGGTGGGTGAAACATTGTCTCCTTCCATAAATAGAAGACCCGAAAGGGATGATTTGTAGAAGAAATCTGTTAGTCCAGTCTGACATAGATCGCATCCAATAGAAGACTGCATGGGCATTCTAAACAACATCTGCATGCACAGCCTGACAGAGAATCTCATCAATGCAAAGCCTTGAACGCTTGACATGATCACGTCTCAGGCATTTGGAGCCAGTTCTGAGTATATGTAAGAATTTTTTCCATTTTGTTTAGTGTCGATGGTAGAGCTAAGCTCCCATTTGTAAATTTTTAATGAAACTTCTGATTCTCTGGTCATGTGTGTAATTTGAGACTTCTTGTTTAATGATAGTCTACTTTTTGTTCCATCTCTTTTGCCTCTAAGATTGAAATACTCGAGCATGGATGATCCAGTCGAGTTGTTGTAACTATATTGTGATGTATGTTTGATTGTAGTATTGTTATAGAATTTTTAGCTTCCTAAAGTTTTGGATCCAAGAGGATGTTGTATTCGAGGAGTTTCCTCCTTAGGTTGTTGGAAGATCGGATGTCCATAGAAGACCTTTACATTTTCTCCTCATGTTCTTCCTCCTGCTCATTATTTCAACTTATTGTCTGAACTTAGATCAAGACCTCATCTACATGTGCATACTAGCCCATTTTTCTGAGTTAAAGTGATATCATCCTGATTTTTCATCCATTAGACCCCCCTTAAATTTATTCATTGTGACATAAAAACTAATGGGTATTGGGCTTACCTCTGTCGCAATCCAGAGGTGACTTCTAGTGCTAAAAGGATTCTCAAATAAAACTAATTTCCCATTTTTACAAATAATATGTGAGATTTCCACTAACTCCAAGTATTCCTCTGTTTTCCCCTTAAAATTAGGAAACTAATTTGTGAGTTGGATTCTCACAACTAATTTCTCGTTTTTACAATTAAATAAATAATACGTGATATTTTCCAACTCACTTCAAGTATTAATCATTTTTCCAATGTGTGTGAATAATACATGAGTTTCTCATATACTTATTTAAAGTATTAATCATTTTTACAATTTAATCAATTCATTCATGAGCATTAATTATTCTTTGTCATATTTTAATGATCTTCTTCATGGTATGAAAAATAATAATTCCTTGTGTGGAGATCCTCCCTAATCATACCTCCCCACAAAAAAAAAAAATTGGTCCTCCAAAAGTATCGAGAGAAACTTGAATCTTTGCAAGTAGCTTCAATGAATATTCTTACACTCTATGATGCACTTCCTACTCCTCAATCTACATAACAAGTCTCTGAAAGTCACACCCTTCTTCTCCTTCACCTTTGTACTTTGGAATGAGGATGTAGATGTTGACACTTGCATCAATACAAATATGTAGTTGACAATGCATAATCATGTTTTCAACAAAATACCATACTTTCCAGACTTTATAAAACACTCATGGACAAGTTTACAATGATTTCCCAAAACAGGCCTTAGACAAAACAATGCCTCTCACTCAAAAGAGGTTACAAGACCCATTACCATGTTTAGGCATAATACATATGCCTCTCGCCCAACAGTGGTTACAAAATAATTACAACAATGCCAACAAGGATGAGGAAAAACAATCACCTCTCACTCTCATCAAGTGGCTACAAATCCTTTACAATGTTTCATGGCAACTTCCATCTTTAAGACAAATGGAAATTATATCAAATTTTAAGGCAACATGCTCATTAAGGTAATCTTTCAAGCACCCAATTGTGTACTAGTGGTGAAACTCTATGGTTTTAAAAATCCCCTTCAAACATGTGCAACATAAAAAATAAGGAAAAAGAAAAAATGCATGAACTTACATCGGTTTTTGTGCCAAAAAATTCAATTTGTGGCTCAAACTCACATACATAAGATCAACAACTTTGTCTCATCATTCTACAACTTCTAACTATAAACTCAACCTGTTTTGAAAAGTGAAACTCTAGCTCGACAAATGTGCCATGCATTGATGGAAAATGTGGGATGCTGCTATGATCCCTAAAAATACGCTTCTCAGATCACAAAATGGAATGTGCCATTGAATTTGTGGCAAAACATCTTGCAAAAAATACTGTACTTTCGTCAAATTATGACATTGGAACTTTTGGACCCTCCTCGGCTCTCTATCTCGATTTGTGTGTCAAAGAATTAATGGAAAAAGTGGCATTCTTCCATAGCCCTCAAATTCCACTACTCAAATCACAAAAGGGATTGTGCCATTGAATTCATGGTGAAAAATCATGAAAAAATGACTATGTTTTCGTGTAATTTTGTCACTGTGATTTTTGGACCCCCTAGGCTATATTCCTCGATTTGTGTGCCAAACATGGACTATAATAAATTCACTTTCACAGTCTCAAAATTAGTGCCCAACCATCATTGGGAAAATTTAATCTGCCACATGGTAGCCTGTGATTGGTCTAAGTGGTGCTCGGTCACCTGTATAGTTAGCAACCTAGTCAGTTGCCATGTCGGATGATGACATCACCTGCCACATTAGATGTTGACATCATCTGCCATGTCATCCTATATGGTATTCCACGTTAGCAAGTATAACCTAACATGTCAACATGCACATATGCCACATCATCATCCCAGTCAGTTGTCATGTCAGTTGTACGGATGCCACATCAACATGTACGACCTACCACATCATCATCCTAGTCAACTTCTATGTCAATTGTATTGATGCCACTTCATGAGCCCAGTTAGTTCTGTGGACACTGCATCATTGGCCCAGTCAGCTGTATGGATTCCAATTCATTGGCCTAGTCATTTTACGTATTCCACATCATCAACCCAGTCAAAAGCCATGTCATTTGTACGGACACCATGTCATCGACCCAATCATCTATATAGATGCCACATCATATACCCAGTCAGTTTCCATGTTACCTATATGGAAATCATGCTGACGTAATCTGCCACATCATGCCTAGTCAGTTGTACGGGTTTCATGTTAATGTCATCTTCCATGTCATGCCCACCCAGATGTATGAAAGCCACATGGCGGTCTCTCATGCTACCACGTCAATGTGTTGATGTCATGCTGACATCATCTGCCACATACTGTGGATTCAGTTGCTAATGTCATCCATACGGACAACACATGGCATCATTTCATTCTTCCATGTCGGCATGTTGACATCATCACTGTACGAATTTTTCCAAATTCACCTGTTTTCGGAAAACTTTAGATAGCGATATCTTTTGATCTGTGACTCCATTTGATGATCTGTTTGCATTGTTGGAAATCTTGCGGCGAACTCTTCGTTCTATTGCATTTTTTTCAAATTTTGGACCCTTTTATTTTTGGGCTATTTTGGAGCCTCATGGCTTAGTTACTCAAATACGTCGCCCGTTTAGACGAAGTCAAATATTTTATTCATCCTTTTTCTGGTAGATGGAATTATTTCTATAGTTGGCTTCCTTTGTCTTTGTTAGGACACAACTGTGGATGGAGTGTCCAAAATGTGGCTTCTTGATGTCCACCTTTGTTGCAATGGGTGCAATGGTTCTTCTTGATCCATGCTTTCATGCCCTTCTTTTTCTTCCCATGTGGAGAAGGTTTTTCATACCTTGGTTTCTTTCTAGTTTCCATGACCTCCCTATACAAGGCCATTCTTTTCCAACACTTGGAAACAACATAGTTATTCATAACCCAAAACGTACATGGTTTTCTATGCCATAAATTTTGTTGATCATTGCCAATTTCCTTATAATCAAAAGGAATGATTGAACAATGATACTATGTATACCTTTCTTGGTTGCCTCTAGTGCAGGCCTAGTATGGAGAACTTTCCTTAGCTCTTTCCTTGAATTTCCCACCTCCCTTTGGAGATGACTCATAATCACGAACATTAGAATGGGATGATGTTCTCTCATCCTGCATAGATTTGTCACTTGAGGAATATATTGCTTATGTTTCTTTGGAGCACTCCCCAACTTTCTCTCTCACGTATCCTAGTCTTGCATATCAAGGTAGTTCCACCACTTTGATGGGATTCACAATGCCTTGGCCATTGGCTCCAAGGCCTCTTCCTTCATACCCCATTTTCTTCATTAGCTTCAAGCCAATGCATGTAGTGTGTTTCTCAAAAGCATCAAAGTCATCGTCATAATGAGAAGAACATGAAACTGAAGAAGTATTGTTTACCTCAACTACCAATTCTAGATCAGGTGTGGGGGGTGAATTTTCTAAGACTTCATCACTTTGAAACTTTGTCAAAGCCTCTTATGTGGCTTGTAATTGAAGTTGCAATCTCTTCTTCTTCTTCTTCTTCTTCTTCTTCTTCTTCTTCTTCTTCTTCTTCTTCTTCTTCTTGCAATCTTCTCAACTCAGCATTCTTCGCTTGAATGGTCTAGTTTATTTCTTCGAGCTCTTTGAGCCATGCATTCTTCGATGTTTTTCCCATCTTGTATTCAACAACTGCAATGCCTCTCAATTCTTCTCTGATACCACTTGATCTTAATCGGGGGTGACATTGATAGCAAACTTGATATTGAATCTAGGCCACTTGATAATGTAATATTTAAGATCATTTTAATTGAACTTGATTGCATCAAAGGTGAAATTGAAGGGTTTATGGATACTTGAATCCAAATTGAATATAACTTGGTGAAATATGTTTTTTATCTCATAATCCATTACTTAATGCATTTAATAAAACATAATTGCATAAATAAATCGTGCATAAGGAAATTTGAGATGAAACAAAAACACATGACAAGATATCACCATTATTAGCGGAGTTCACTAGTATGGCTACGTATCTGGATCCGCTGGAATACAAATCACTTCATTGATTCTCCCAATATAGGGGCTCACGTACTCTCCCAATAAGGGGCTCAACTCTCCCAATAAAGGGGCTTACAAATTATAAGCACTATTGTTTGATTCTCTCCTTAAATAACTCTTTCCAAAAGAGTCTCAAAGGGCCTCCAAAGCCTTACTTTTCATCTCTCCCAATAAAGGGGTTTAAATAATTTTTCCTAGCTCCATAATCCAAAAAGACAAGTTCCATAAATTTAGGATCTAGTACCTACCTAAGGACAAAAATGAGAAAAAACCTTAACTTCCTCCTTGAGACTAGGAATCCACTTGTAATAAAGTCAGGAAGAGTCCAAACCAACTCATGATACCTTTAACTTCCTCCTTAAGACTAGGAAACTAATTCCCTCTTAAAATTAGGAAAATAATTTGTGAGTTGGATTCTCACATAAAACTAAATTCCCATTTTTACAAATAATATGTGAGATTTCCACTAACTCCAAGTATTCCTCTTTTTTCCCATTAAAACTAGGAAACTAATTTGTGATTTGGACTCTCACAACTAATTTTCCATTTTTACAATTAAATGAATAATATGTGAGATTTTATAACTCACTTCCAAGTATTAATATTTTTTCCAATGTGTGTGACTAGTACATGAGTTTATCATACTCATTTTTACAATTTAATCAATTCATTGATGAGCATTAATTTGTCTTTGTAATATTTTAATGATCTTCTCCATGGTATGAAAAATAATAATTCCTTGTGTGGAGATCCTTCTGGATCATACCTCCCCAAAAAAATCATTTTTGGTCCTCCAAAAGTATCGAGAGAAACTTGAATCTTCGCAAGTAGCTTCTAGGAAGAGTCTTACACTCCACAATGCACTTCCTACTCTTTGATATACATAACAAGTCTTTGAAAGTCGCACCCTTCTTCTCTTTCACCTTTGTAATTCAGAATGAGGAATTTGATGTCGACACTTGCATCAATACAAATCTATAGCTAACAATGCATAATCATGTTTTCAACGCAATACCATCTTTGCCTCGATTTGCATGCCAAAGCATTAATGGAAAAAGTGGGCTTCTTCCATAGCCCTCAAATTCCATTGCTCAAATCACAAAATGGATTGTACCATTATATTTGTGGAGAAAAATTGTGCAAAAACGACTATTTTTTCGTCCAATTTCGTCATTTTGATTTATAGACCCCATGGGCTCTCTACCTCAATTTGTGTCCCAAAAAGGGCCTATAATAAATGCACCTGCACGGTCTCAAAATTTGTGCCCATCCCTCATTCAAAAATTTTGGGTTACCACGTGGAATCCTATGATTGGTCCATGTCACACACAGTCACCTGTATGGTCAGTAGAAAAGTCAGCAACCACGTCAGCATGTACGGATTCCATGTCATCGACCCAACTAGCTATCACGTCAACTATATGGATGCCACGTCAGCATGTACAACCTGCCACATCATCATTCCAGTCAGCTTCCATGTCAATGATATTGATGCCACATCATCATCCCAATCAGTTGTATAGACACCACATCATCGACACAATGAATTGTACGGATGCCACTTCATCGGCCCAGTCAGTTGTACAAATTCTATGTCATCAACCTATCTAGTTGCCACATCATTTGTACGGATGCCATGTCATGATCTTAGTCTTATGTACAGATTCCATTTCATATAACCAATCAGCTGCCACATCAAATGTACAAACATCATGTTGACATCATCTACCACGTCATGCCCAGTCAGTTGTACGATGTCATGGTGACATCATCTGCCACATCATGCCTAGTTATTTGTACAGATGCCACGTGGTGATCTCTGGTGTTTCCATGTCATTGTGTCGATGTCATACTAACCTCATCTCCCACATCTTACCCAGTCAGTTGTTGACGTCATCCATACGGACGACACATGGTGGCCTATCGTGTTGCCATGCCAGCACACTGATGTCAACACTGTATGGATTTTGCCAGATTCACCTATTTTCGAAAAACCCTAGATCGTGATATATTTTGATACGTGACTCTATTTGATGAGTCATTTGCGTTTTTGGAAATTTTATGGTGAGCTCTTTGATCTGTTTCATTTTTGTCAAATTATGGACACTTTGATTTTTGGGCTATTTTGGAGCCTCATGGCTCAATTACTCAAATAGGTCGCCTCTATCAACTAACTCAAATGTTTTATTCATCCTTTCAGTCAGCAAGACAAATTGGTCCTTCTTCTTGAGGTGTCTCTTTTCTGGTAGCCGACCTTCTTCCTGTAGTTGTCTTACGTTTGCCTTCTTAAGATGCAGCTCTGGATGGAGTGTCCAACATATGGATTCCTGATGTCAACCCTTGTTTCAATGGGTGCAATGGTTTTTCTTGATCCATGTTTTCATGCCCTTCTTTTTCTTCCCATGTGGAAAAGGGTTTTCATACCTTTTCTTGTTTCCAGTTTCCAAAACCTTCTTATACAATGCCATTCTTTTCCAACACTTGGAAACAACATAGTTATTCATACCACAAAACATACATGGTTTTCTATGCAATAAAATTTGTTGAACATTGCCAATTTCTTTATAATCAAAAGAAACATTTGAATAATGATACTTGTTATACATTTATTGGTTGTCTTTAGTGCATGTCTGGTGACGAGAACTTGCCTTAGCTCTTTCCTCGAACTTCTCACCTCCCTTTGGAGATGACTCATAATCACGATCATCGGAATACATATATAAACGCACTCCCAAATGTTGAATTCGAAGCAGCTTCGCACCTTGCTCATCTGATCGATCCAGCGATATGTAAGACACGACGAGCCCTGCTAGGAAAAACCCTCAAGTAAGAAAATATATGTCCTGGGGTTGGTCCGGCCAATCTAAAAACCTTCGCCAACTGTGCATTTTCATAATCAAAGATTGGTGTTTGGGGTTCTGAAGTCGTAATTTCCTACTGGGTTCAAGAACTCTCTCTATTCTATAGTCAAATCGATTTGTGGAGTAGTTAAGTTGATTCCTTCTTGGGATGATGTGTTATAATCCTGCATTGATTGGTCACTTGAGGACTCTCTTGCTTATGTTTCTTTGTAGCACTCCCCAACTTTATCTTTGACATATCCTAGTCCTGCATATCGAGGTAATTCCACCACTTTGGCGGGATTCACAATGCCTTGGCCATTGGAGACAAGGCCTCTTCCTTCATACCCTATTATCTTCATTAGCTTCAAGCCAATGCATGTAGTGTGTTTCTCAAAAGCACCAAAGTCATTTCCATAATGAGAAGAACATGAAAATGAAGAAGTATTGTTCACCTCAGTTACCAATTATGGATTAGGTGTGGGGGGTGGCTTTGTTAAGCCTTCATCACTTTGAAACTTTGTCAAATCCTCTCACGTGGCTGGTAATTGAAGTCTCAATCTCTGATTCTCTTCTTCTACTTCTTGTAGCAATCTTCTCAACTCAGCATTATCCTCTTGAATGGTCCGGTTGATTTTTTCAAGCTCTTTAGGCCATGCATTCTTTGATGTTTTTCCCATCTTGTCTTCAACACCTGCAATACCTGTCAATATTTCTATGATACCACTTGATATGAATCAGGTTGACAATGATACCAAAATTGATCTTGGTTCTAGGCCACTTGATAATGTCATATTTAAGATATTTGTAATTGAACTTGATTGCATTAAAGGTGAAATTGAAGTGGTTATGGGGACTTGAATCCAAATTGAATATAACTTGGTGAAATATGTTGTTTATCTCATAATCCATTACTTAATGCATTTAATAAAAAATAATTTTGTAAATAAAGCATGCATAAGGAAACTTGAGATGAAAGAACAACACATGACAAGAGATCTCCATTGTTAACGGAGTTCACTAGTATGGCTACGTCTACGGATCCGTTGGAATACAAATCACTTCATTTCTTCTCCCAATCTAGGGGCTCACATACTCTACCAATAAGGGGCTCAAATCTCCCAATTAAGGGGCTTACAAATTATAGCATTATTGTTTGATTCTCTCCTTAAATAACTCTCTCCAAAAGAGTCTCAAAGGGCCTCCAAAAGCCTTCCTTTTCATCTCTCCCAATAAAGAGTTTAAATAATTTTTCCTAACTCCATATTCCAAAAAGACAAGATCCATAAATTTAAGATCTAGTACCTACTTGATTCGAAAATATCTTTTAAACGACAATGGTTGAGTTATTTATCATGTGTTAATTAACCATTTAGGAAGTTGAATGAAAGAGGAAGAATTAAGAATGAAACATGACATTCATATAAACATATAAAAATCTGAAATAAAGCATAAGGATCAGCAAACCATAAACACCAATATGATAACGGAGTTCAGCAATCTCGCCTACGTCTTTGGGCCTTTGTATCAGTGGGTGAGGCTTTCTTATTTTTGTTCGAAGATTTAAAAGTACATCACAGTAGTGCCCAAAAGTTTACAAACTGATTTGGTCTTTTTCTACCAGATCTCTAGAACCCAACAAAATAGATAGCACTGAAAACGGATGACCGGATCTCCCAGAAATGGCCCGCAAAGGTGCGCTCCGCAACAACTTCCCTGCATAAAAATGGCTTTGGCTTGGAAAATATTCAGCATAACTCTAGCCTGAAACTTCTCCCATGGCTTCAAGAAGCCCCGGTTTATATAGATCTGAAGTTGGTAACCATCTCCCAACTTCTCCCCAAGATATGGCCTCAAAAAGGGCCCAATATCTCCCAAAAATGACCAAAATCTCCAAACATTGCTGAGAAAATCATTAAAAAACACTATTATATAGTGAAAAACCCATTTTTTTCACATATTATGGGCGCAACCCCCATATCACTGGCTCCTGGTCCTATTAGCGCACCCCATGTGGATTCCCACTTACCTATTGTGCGTTGGCCCCCTGGTCTCTCAACCCCCGGTCTCATTGCATGGCCATGTGTCTATGCCCCAATATCCACACGCAAATACATTGATTAGGCCCCCGACAGTTAAGCCCATGGTTAATCCCTTGGCCGGCGGGCAAGCCCGACCGACCAGGGTTTAACCCTACAACCATGCTAGCAACCAAAACAGAGTCCCAGGTCACATGGGATGTGGTCTCGTGATTGAGGGCTAGGCCAACTCCATAACCGTTCCATAGTATAAAGTTTGGGTCCTATGTTGTTACCACATAATCGGGAGCTAGCTCCAACACTATCTACCCACACCAATTCAACGAGAATGGACATATGGTAAGTGTTGTGTATCGGTCGCATGTGTCGTGGGCTAGAGCTAGGCCCCAGCCCTTTTCTGCCTAGAATTACACTATATGCAACTTTAAATACCGAAGAAACCATATACAGTTAAGACTCATATGGCTAGCCTGGACCTACCAAGTCATTCGCTCGGTGGAGAGGTCACGCGGTCGAACTCAGTGGACGCCAAAGAAATTTTTCTAAACAAAACCTTAACCAATTAATGGGTGCCAGGTGGAAGCCCATGTCTTTTCCACGTGGCACTATACCATACATCAAGAGTATTTCCACGTGTCAGTGCCCAATTCATCCACATATTCTAGCCACGTGTTTTCCATGTCACATGCCATTGTACCTACCACATAAGAACCATACGGATGTGCCACATGTCACCCTTGCAGTGGTGACATGTGTCACTCCCTGATTGGTCCACATGTCTGACACGTCAGCAGTCTGTACGCCCAGTCACCCTGCCACATGTTATTCGTATGTCCAGTTAGCACACTAAGACCTACCATGTGTACCTTACTAAATTAGTTGTATGGCATGTACAGTCAGCTGCCACGTGGTACTGTATGGACTGTACAGTCATCATTTGTTTTTGCCTATTTGGCCAAATGAAAAGACCGTGATATCTGGATCATACAATGTTTGTTTGAGCTCGTTCAAGTTGTGTTGGGTTCGTATTGACGATTTCTACGCACATGGCCGTTTCAAAGAGATTTTGAGCACTTTTATTTTTAGGCCTTTCTGAGCCCTATCTTGGCTCTGGATCTGATTCTGGATCACACCTCCCCACCAAAGACCTTTTGGTCCTCCAAAATGTTACAAAATGGACCTTACTGATTACATACTCATAAGGAAAAAAACAAAAACACTATGTTGTTCAAAATGATTTTATAACGGGTCATCATTTCAACATGTGTGATTACATTAATGGAAGCAAAATACAATGAAGTTGTGACATCCACTTCTGGAAAAACCAAGTGGTTGTTTTATTTTCTTCATGGTGTTCCTCTTGCTTAATTGGTAATGGCTCTTCCTTCTTGATTACATTCACAATCCTTTTATCCTTTTTTGGACGAAGCTCTGAATTAAGCTTCCAACATTTAGCCTTTTGATGTCCCCCACCGTTCCAATAAGTGAAGTGAGTTTTTGGCATCCAGACTTGTTTACCCTTATATTTCTTTCGTTGTGTAGTTGATTCTTTATGTCATGTTTCCTTCTTGGTCTAAATAGATTTCCTGTACAAATATTATCTCTTCCAACACTTGACAACACAATGCTTGGGTGAATGACAAAAAGTACATGGATACATATTCCACAAGTTTCAGATTACATGATTATGCTTTTTATAATCAAAAAGAGATTTGGAAAAATCATAACCATTATACCTTCCTTGTTGATATTCACTTTTCTTTGGAGATGACTTGCATTCACTATCCCAATCATGGAGTTATACACCATCACCTTTCTTGAAGTGTTCCTGCAATGACTTAATCTGGCCATTTGAAGCATTACTTGCTTCTGATGTTTTGGAGCCCATCTTGGAGAATGCTCCAATATCCTCTTTTCCATATATCAATCCTAAGTAATGAGATATTTCCACAACCTTAATGGGATTAACGATACCTTGGCCTTTGATTCCAATCCCCTTTCCTTCATATCCCATCTTGGTTAGCAATTTCAAACCTACACCTTTTGTATGTTTTTCAAATGCACCAAAACCATCTTGATGAAAACAAGGAGAACTCAATGAATGACCTTCACTACATACCTCAGAGATTTTTCCTGAATTCGGTGTAGAAGGCAATTCCTTCAATTATTCTTTAACTTTTTTGTTCTTTGAAGCTTTCTCTTAAACTGATCTCTTTCGTTACAAGTAGTCTTCATACAACACTTTCACCATCTCGGACATGGAAAAGAGAGTTTTTTGCATATCCTTCTCATATTGTGAAAGTCCTCCTGTAGATGCCATTTTCTCAACTAATATGTTGATCCATGTGGATATCGATGGCCACCCACCTTTTCCAACTGGCTCAAAACAGTTTTCTGGCAATTTTAGCAATTTACTATTTTTAGCAGTTTTTAACTTCTGGGGCCATTTTGAGGGCCTAAATGAATATTTTTCGGGATTTATCTTCTCAATGATTCCCAGAGGTATGATTGAGCCTCCAAAATGAATCTCCTCCATGATACCTTTCCAACAGGCTATCACACACCTAAAACGATGTTTGTATGCAAAAGTTACAACCCCGGGAAGTTGATGTACTATCTTACCCAAACGGGGCCCACATGACTTTTGGTGCTTCATCTCCTAGGGTTAGGTTTTTGGATTTCTATGGTTTTTGGCATTCCTTTTTATTGTAAAAAGGCCTCCAGAGACTCATTGTAATCATCTTCTTGCGAATGCGAGTAGCCATCACATCTCTTCTCAGAGATAAGTTGCCACCATTCTAGCGATTCTTTCACTCTGTATTTTTACAGTCTCTGTACATTTATTTCATTAATATAAATCATGTATTACTGTATATCTAGGTTTATGGTTGCATCTCTGATACATTTATGTTATATTATTGAATATCTGCGATATCTCTGTGCATTTATTTATTATATCTCTTCTCTCATTTTGTGCCGAAAATAATCCGGATCAGATGTTCTTTTCCCTATTAAACATGCAAACTCAAATTCCAACTGTCAACTAGCTCTGATACCACTTGATCCGAAAAGATCTTTTAAACGACAATGGTTGAGTTATTTAGCATGTGTTAATTAACCATTTATGAAGCTGAATGAAAGAAGAATAATTAATAATGAAACATGAAAGCCATATAAACATATGAAAATCTGAAATAAAGCATGAGTATCAGCAAACCATAAACACCAATGTGATAACGGAGTTCGGAAATCTCGCCTACGTCTCTGGGCCTTTGTCTCAGTGGGTGAGGATTTATTATTTATGTTCAAATATTTAAAATTACATCACAATAATACCCAAAAGGTTACAAACTGATATGGTCTTGTTCTACCAAATCTCTTGAATCCAACAAAACAGACGGCACTGAAAATGGATGACCAAAGCTCCCAGAAATGGCCTGCAAAGGTGCGCTCCTCAACAACTTCCCTGCATAAAAATGGCTTTGGTTTGGAAAATATTCAACATAAATTTTCTATGAACCTTCTCTCATGGATTCAAGAAGCCCTGTTTTATATATATCTGAAGTTGGTAACCATCTCCCAAATTCTCCCCAAGATCTGGCCTCAAAAAGGGCCCAATATCTCCCAAAAATGACCAAAATCTCCAAAACTTGCTGAGAAAATCATTAAAAAACACTATTATATAGTGAAAACCCCACCTTTTGCACATATTATGGGTGCAGCCCCCATATCATTGGCTCCTGGTCCTATTAGCGCGCCCCATGTGACCTCATGCTTATCTGTTGTGTGTTGGCCCCCTGGTCTCTCAGTCGTTGGTCGCATTGCATGGCCATGTGTCCAGGCCCCAAGATCCACGCACAAATACATTGATTAGGAACCCAACAGTTAAGCCCATGGTTAATCCCTTGGTCGGCAGGCGAGCCCGACCGACTGGGGCTTAACCCTACCTCCCTGCTAGCAACCAAAATGTAATATTCTAGATATAAAAAGTATGCAGAACAAAAATAAAATGCTAGAAATGGCAGATGAACAACAATATAACTAGAAAAACACCACAATAATACCAAAATGACCAGAATAACACCAGAAAGAGCACTTTGATTACTAAGATCAATGTTCACTTGCCTCTTCAAGGGGGAAACCTCCAGTCGATCAGAGCTCTATTACAATAATATCCAAGACAAAAGTTCTCATATCCTCGACTCCTATTTATACTAAGTATGTCTACCAAAAGAACCATCTAGAGGAAGATCCTTCTAGAAGTGGAAGCTTTTATTAGGTCTTCTTACATTGGACTTATTCTTCCTTATTGCTAGGACTTATTAATATTGACCTTTATTACATCGGAATATATTATTCTACCTGCATGAGGGGTTAGGTCCCTAACATGTCCTCCCCCTTAAAAATAACCTTGTCCTCAAGGCTTGAGATGTGGAAATTGTTGCATAATGGTAGTTGGTTCCCAAGTGGCATCTATTGGAGTTGTATCTTTCCACTGGACTAACACTTCCTTGATGGTTCATTGACACAGACGATGATCACGCTGGTCCAAAACTGCTTGTGGTTGTAGCCAAATGGAGCCGTCTTCATCCAACTCGGGAAGGTTGGTTTGAGTTTGGCACTTAGTTCCAATCACCTTCTTTAAGAAAAAAACATGAAAAATAGGATGGAGCTTATAATGACTGGGAAAAGCTAACTGATAAGCCACCTATCCCACACGCTTGAGAACGGTATAAGGACCATAAAATTTGGGCGCCAGTTTCTAACAATGGTCATCCTTGAGGGAATTTTGCTTGTAAGTTTGCAGTCAAAGAAACAATCGATCCCCTTCTGCAAATTGAAGTTCAGAGAGACCTTGATCTTCTTGTTTCTTCATGTGATTATGGGCCATGACCAAATTCTCTTTGAGGGTATGGAGAATAGCCTCTCGAACTGTAAACATTTGGTCAACCGCTTGGACCTTCGATACACCTGGAAAATATGAGAGAACTGAAGGTGGATTTTTTCCATATACCACTTCAAAAGGAGCCATGCAGGTAGTTGTATGGTATGAAGTGTTATACCACCATTCAAATAGCGGTAACCATTGAGCCCATTGATTTTTATTTTCTGAGGAAAAACACCTCAAATATGTTTCCAAACACTTGTTGACAACTTCAATTTGACCATCCATCTGGGGATGATAAGTTGTGCTAATATGCAATTGGGTGCCTTGTAGCTTGAACAGTTCTTGCCAAAAATTGTTGGTGAAAGTTGGGTCGTGATCAGAAACAATAGAATGTGGCATGCCATGAAGCTTGAATACCTGATCCATGAAAAGTTGATCCACAATGGATGTTGTAAATGGGTGTTGAAGAGCACATAAATGAGCATACTTGGAAAGACGATCAACTACCACCATGATGACTAATTTATTTCTTGATTTAGGTAAGCCTACAATAAAATCCATATAGATATCCCTCCAAATAGCAGGTGGAACCGGAAGCGGTTGTAGTGTGCCAAGAGATTTGATTGTTTCTCCCTTGTTGCGTTGACACACATCACATTCAGCCACAAAATTACGAACGTCATGTTTCATACTGTTGTTCTTGAGATTAAACCTAAGGCTTAAAGAATAATGTCAGGCATCAGAAATATAAAGGGATGTTTTTAAATGTGCTTTTTCTTTCATTAGTTATATAAGAATTAATCCTCAAATGAAAATAATGAGAGAACAGGACAGAGGTCGTAATTTGTCATCTGAGTCGATTATAAAATCAAATGATGTGAGGGGAACTTACAAAACTGTTAATTAAGATGAGGAATCAATGCAAGATGAATCTTACCTTGTTCACAATAGAAGAAAACAAAGAATGCACCCTTGAAAGGATATGAGATACAGTAATGCAAGTAGCTCACAGGTGTTGTATTTACTTATAGAAAATACAGAGGAAAAACCGATTGCTTATCAAAAACCGATAGAATGTGACTACAGTAGTAGTGGTACTAAATTGCAATCACTCCCTTATCAAGGAATAACATAAGGGAAATAAGAAATATGGAATACAAGAGGAAAACATAACTCAAACTGCACAAAAATTGGAATCCCTGTTTGCACTTGTATTAATTCTCACAAAAGGAGAGTTTTTTTTTATTACCTATGGCAAGAAGCATCCCTGTGAAGATCTTGAATCTTTGTATTTATACAAAATTTGCCACAACTCAAAACAGTTTGACTTCTTACAATATATAACTATGTCTAAAATGAAAGGACAGGGTGTGAAAACTGATGGGCTTAACTGTCATTCTCTTCTGTCTCTTCACCTGCTGTGAGAAATGATTCTTCAGAGAGAGAAGGCTAATCAGATGAACAACTCTACATGGTTCATCAAGATATGGATAACGGATGTATGAAAACTAATTGCCCGTGAAAAATTGAAACTACAATGGAGGTAAGTGTGGTAACTGATATAGAAGGTGTGACAGGTTGTGGGGAAAACAGGATACATGACATGGATGACAAGTGTTATAAATGACGAGAGCACCACAGGTCTGAACCGATGACTGCCACATATTTGACACTTCAGATCCTAGGGACGGTTTGTACGTAGAGTTGGAGTTTTAACACGGACGATGCTCATTTATCTGAGGAGGACACGGGGCAAGGATCTACGAACTCCGAAAGAAACTTCTTCGGATGAAAACAGGAGTGGATAATTTGAAACTTTCTAAGCCCAGATTTCCAAAGTGAATATTGACCATCCATCCCTAAGGACACGTGGCACCTGATCTACAACTTCAGGTTTTCTTCCTGATGTTTGACCTCATGTAGCTTTGGCATGTTAAATACCCACGAGTCGTTGATTTCCATGATCCATTAAGATCAGGATTTTGATCTTAGCATATTGAGATAAGCGCCCAAATTTAAATCGAGGTCATAGCCCTTGGTCGTATGTGGTGATAATGATTGGATAACTAGCTCCATGAGGGCTCGTTGTGGGGAGGTGGTGTGTCGGTCAGGAGGTGGCGTGTATTAAGAGTGGAAGACAAGTGGCAATGGATGATAGGTTTTCCATTTTGCGGGGGTGTGGAGAAATGGTTTTGAGGTAACCCACTTTTCGTCCCGCAATACATCTGGCGATGCCACATAACCCTGAGATAAAACCGCAGTTTAAATTATGGGACCACCTCTCGAAATTAAGTCTCATGCAACTTTGTGCCCTGCACTTTCCCTTGATCATTGGTCTAGGTGAGAGAGAGATAAGTCATCATATCTCATAAAGTAAGGTAAGTGACCAAAGTTCTAGCTAAGGTCACAGCTCTTGGTCACATGTAGAGGAATCTTCACGCAATTCTTGTCCGTCGATCTAAGCGGGGGACATCTGTCAGACGATCTCTGTATTTGACTAGTTCATATTTTGTGGGAGGCAAGCAGTGTTGAGTACATAAATCCCAAAGATTCGAAGTCCATCATGATCATTGATCGAAGTGGACATGCAGTGCCAGATCTCCCATTTCGGTGATAACTGCTTTGGAAGAAATCTGAATGTGTGAGGTGAGAATTCCCGAAGTCCTGAAGCCCAAATTCTCGAAGTCTCGAAGCCCGGATTTCCGAAATAAATCTCCACCGTTGAACTCAAATGACATGTGGCATCATATCTTATGCTTCAGGAGGTTTACGATGTTGTGAAGCGAGGATTCCTCAAGTCCCGAAGCTCGCATTTCTGAAATAAATCTCCATCGTTGAACTCAAAGGACACGTGGCATCATATCTTGCGCTTCGGCGATAATTGCTTCGAGAGGTTTGCGATGTTGTGAAGCGAGGATTCCCGAAGTCCTGAAGCCCGGATTTTTGAAATAAATCTCCCCCGTTGGACTCAAAGGACACATGGCATGAGATCCTGCACTTCGGGGATAATTTCTTCGAAAGGTTTGCGATGTTGTGAAGCGAGGATTCCTGAAGTCCCGAAGCCCAGATTTCTAAAATAAATATCCACTGTTGAACTCAAAGGACACGTGGCATTATATCTTCCACTTCGGATATTTAGCGCTACGGTGATTTTGAATCCCCCTTTCTATCTATTTACCCCTTTCTCTGTTATATTTGGTATTTTTTCCTAGTTTATCAGACTCTCGAATCATTTTGGCATTCCGCTAAGTTCTAATGGCACCATTAACCTACTCGAAACAAAAGAATTATGTAAGTTTTTTGCATTGATGAAAAATAAAAAATAATCATTCCAATCATTAAATCTAACCAATAATAAACGTTATTAACAATTTTGCGGTTCAACTTTCAGAGGTTTTGAATGTAAGAGGGTAGATATCTCCCGAAGGCCGAAATCATGGAGAATTTATTCTTCTACTAATCATTCTTATGTTTTAATTTATCATGCTTTAAACCTTGAATTAGCCTTAAGAACTTTAGCATTTTAGTGTTCGAGGTTTTCATTTTTTAGACATATTGAAACGCCCGAAGCACGAAGCTCTCAAGTGACCTCAGTGATTTAATTCTTTAACAATTTGGTGTCTCCACAACTCCGAAGAGATTAGGATCGTTTGATTAAATAAAAGGATTCATCAACGGTGGACATTATGTGTGCCTTGTTCTTATTTAACCAAGAATGAAATGGATTTAAAGTTCGAAAGTTGTTCTCTAATTCATGATTTGGGAAAGATTATATTTTCGTGAAAGAGGAAAATAAAACTCAAAAGTTTAGAGATATATGTGTTCCAACACATACCATACCAGAAAAAGGAATGTTTGACCCTATCATAGGTTTTGGTAAACCCGAAGTTCCTAGTTGTGGGTGTAGCATGAAGCTCAGAAAGTACCGTGGTTTTAAATTTTGACTGTTTACTTAATACAAACAACCTTTGTATTGAAGCTCATCATGGAGCCAAGAGTACCCTGGGGACACTGGAGAATTGGACTACAATTATTGTTATCAGATGCGAACTTTTGGGATATTGTAGCCATTCCTGGCTAACAACTTGGAGCCAATCTGGTACAATGAAGGAGACAGAAAAAAGGGACCCTTCATCTTCATAATTTTGGTAAAGTGCATCGGCAAGCACATTGTCTTTTCCTTTCTTGTAAATGATCTCATAATAATATCCAAAGATCTTTGTCACCCATTTTTGTTGCTTTGGGGAGGAAATGTGTTGTTCCATAAAATGCTTGAGGCTTTGATGATCTGTCTTAATTTGGAAGTGTTGCCCAAACAGATAAGGGTGCTAAAGATCAACATTATGCAAAATAGACAACATTACCTTTTCATATATTGATTTGCCCAAATTTCACTCAGACGGTTGTTTGTTGATAAAGGCCAAAGGTCGACCCTCTTGCATAAGGACAACGCCAATTCCTTTCCATGAAACATCACATTCTAGGACAAAGGTTTTTGTGAAATCAGGAAGGGTTGAGACTGGATTGGTGCACATGGCCATCTTCAAGGTTTGAAAATCCTGAGCAGTTGTTGGAGTCCAAGTGAAAGAATTCTTTTTAAGGAGTGCAGTGAGAGGTGTCGCAATCTTTCCATAATTCTTAACAAACTTGCGATAATAACCTATTAAGCCCAAAAATCCATGCAATATTTTGAGAGTCTTTGGGTGAGGCCATTCTTGCATAGCTTCAATATTTTTAGGATCCACCCTGACGTCGGCCTTGCCAACGAGATGACCCAAGTACTTGACTTCTGAGGCGTCAAAAGCACATTTAGATTGTTTCAGGAAAATTTGGTGCTGAGAGAGTAGATGGAGAACTGGATCCACATGAGAAGGATGTTTTGTCCATGTTTTTCTATAGATGAGGATATCATCAAAGAAAACTAAGACAAAATGGCGGAGAAAAGTATGAAAGACATTATTCATGAAGCTTTGAAAAGTGGAGGGAGCATTACACAAGCCAAAGGGCATGAACAAAAGCTCATAGTGGCCCTCATGAGTTCTAAAGGAAGTCTTAGGAATGTCTGCCTCTTTCATATGGATCTAGTGGTAGCCATAACAAATATCAAGTTTAGTAAAGAACTGGGTGCCACTCAATTCATCCAAGAGGTCATAAATTACAGGAATGGGAAATTTGTCTTTAATGGTGAGTTTGTTGAGGGCGTGGAAGTCAGGACACATGTGCCAAGAAACTTATTTCTTAAGGACCATGACCATAGGAGAAGAGTAGGGGATCATACTAGGGAAGATAACACCTGCGTTGAGCAGTTCTTGAACCATTTTCTCAATTTCATTTTTTTGGGAAAAGGGGTGACGATAGGGACGGATATTGGGAGGAAGGCTTCCTAGGACAAGGTGAATGGAATGATCATGAACACCATGGGAAAGAGGGAGTCCCTAGGGAGTGGAAAAAACCACTTGATGTTTAGAGAGGATGGATTGGAGGTCCTGCGACACAGAGGGTGTCTCAGTTGCTTTTATGGCATGGAGTTGGGAAATAACGCCAAAATGACCTTTTTTGAGCAGCTTTTCCATGAGATCGAAACTAATGATCTCAAGGGAACCGACAATGATGACTTGGAACTTATATTGTTGTCCCTCCTGGTCGAATTGCATGGTTAATTCCTTAAAATCCATGAGAATGGGACCCAAAGTCCTTAGCCAGTCTGCACCCAACACAATGTCACAATCGCCCATGTTGATAGCAAACATATGAGATTGCAGGTGGTAGTCACCAATTTGGAGACACACATTTTCATAATTCCCTCCACACTTCATGGACCCACCATTGGCAATCATGATTTGGAAATTATTGACTGCATGGATATAGCAATTAGTTTCTTGGGCAATGTAGTGATGAATAAAATTAAGGGTGCTTCCCCTATCAACAAGAATGATGACCTTCCTATGCTTGATGTAACCAATTAGCTCGAGGGTTTGGGGAGTAGAGAAGCCAGTGAGAGCATTTATGGAAATGACCAATTCTACTTCAGGAGGGTCTGAGGTATGGGTTATGTCTGTGGGTTCAGGTGACATGGACACAAGGGGAGATTCAACATCCTCTTCTGAAAAATCCTCCGAGATGGCCATAAAAATATTTTGTTCCTTACACTTGTGTCTTGGAAAATATTTTTCATCACAATTATAACAAAGGACTTTGAGTTGGTGTTCATCCATTTCGTCCTTGGTTAATTTTTGGATCTTTAATGGAGTAGAAGGAGGAGTGGGATTTGTTGGTTTAGTGAAAGGAATAAAGGAGGGCTTCCGATTTTGAGAAGAGACAACCTATTGTTATTCCTTAACTCTTTAAGTAGCCTCCACCCAACTATGAGGCCAAGCCATGAGAACATGGGCACGAATATCATCCTTGAGGCCACTGATAAAACATTCTCAGAAAAAAGCATCAGGCATGCCCTCTGTACGAAAATTCAATCGCTCAAAAGAAGCTATAAAGTCTTCCACTGTGCCAGATTGTTTCAACTTTGCCAAACAACCTAAATGGTTGGTGTCAGTGTCAAAGAGTTCATAAATATCTACCACAAAGTGTGTCAAAGAAATATACCATTGGCGGGAAGTATTTCTCCATTGCCACCATTGCCAATGTTCTTGATCTAGATGGAGAACACCATACCATAGTTTTTCCAACTCATCTGTAATGTCGTAAAAAGAGAAATAATGTTCCATTTGAGTTACCTAGCCAGTGGGATCCAAGCCATCAAATTTTGTCACATCCACATGTGAAAGGAATAGGTCAAGCTGAAAGTGATGGGGCTGAAAATTATGGGAATGAGAGGAAGTTGCAGCTTTGGTATGCAAAGGTGGATCAGATAAGGGAGGGTCTGCAGGGATATGCAGCTTGGTTCAAATCATAGTAGCGACAAATTCAAGTTGGGTAGTAATGTCTTGTTTGAGTTCTTCGATTGAAGCGGCAATGGAGGAATGCATGTTTTTATTGATGGTGGCAATAATAGCACTCAGTTGTCTCACTTCTTGTTGGGTCTCTGTGAAATTAGATTGCAAGGTATTGAAGTGAGCTTCCAAGTCTTGGATACGAGTATGGTCCATGATGACGAGGGAACCAAAAAGGGGTGGGTGGGGTCAAAAAAAATTCTAAAAAATGATAGGTATGAATGTGATAAGGGTGAAGAGAGAAATCCAATGGAATAGGTCTCAAATAATGGTGCAAAATCCATACTTTTTTTTTACACCTACGAAGTTATACTCTGATCTGAAGAATACTGCAGTGGTGAAATTCCCAAATTCTTAATCAGGAAGAAATTTGTAGTGATTTTGCAATTCGAATGCAGGAGACACAGTTGCACGACAATAGATCTTGTTTTTTTTTTTCCCCCAAACGTTAGGTATTCAAGGGTTCTACAGACAAGGGTTTTCCATGTGTTATAGCTCTCTGATATACATGTGGGGTCCAACAATATTACTCGGCCCAATATCTCAGGGCACCAACTAAAGAGGCTAGATCATGCCCTTAGCCATACTACTCGACTACCTAGGTACTAGAGAGTATCTTCCTGAGTGTTTTTCTCAGTGGCACTATAGCATTCAGGCGACCGATCGGTTTATCTAAAGAGGGATTCAGGAAATCTAGGTCGATCTGTATACAGGTGTTTTATGATGCGCTACCACTCGAAAGGGTACCAATAGGGGTTACAAGGGTGTCCAACAAATGTGCGCTTAAGTACCACTTGTATTTCCTACGTGTATGAATCCCCAACCGTGTGTTTATGTGTGTAACGACAGATTAATGTAGCTTAAAGACGTCGAAATACGTCTCTACCCTGAAGAAAAAAATTAACCCACAATTTTCTACCAAGGAAAGTGATTTGATACCACTTGTAATATTCCAGATATAAAAAGTATGCAGAACAGAAATAAAATGCTAGAAATGGCAGATGAACAACAATATAACTAGAACAACACCACAATAATACCAAAATGATATCAGAATAACACCAAAAAGAGCACTTTGATTACTGAGAGCAATGTTCATTTACCTCTTTAAGGGGGCAACCTCCAGTCGATCAGAGCTCTATTACAATAATATCCAAGAAAAAAATTCTCATACCCTCAACTCCTATTTATACTAAATATGTATATCAAAAGAACCATCTAGAGGAAGATCCTTATAGAAGCGGAAGCTTCTATTAGGTCTTCTTACATTGGACTTATTCTTCCTTATTTCTAGGCCTAATTAATATTGACCTTTATTACATCGGAATAGATTATTCTACCTCTGTGATGGGTTAGGTCCCTAACACAAAACAAAGTCCAGGGTCACATGGGATGTGGTCCCGTGATCGAGGACTGGGCCAACTCCATAACCATGCCATGGTATAAATTTTGGGTCCTATGTTGTTACCACGGAATCAGGAGCTAGCTCCATCACTATCCGTGCACACCAATTCAAAGGGAATGGACATATGGTAAGTGTTGTGTATTGGTCGCATGTGTCATGGGTTGGGGTTAGGCCCCAACCCTTTTTTGCCTGGAATTACACTATATGCAACTTTAAATACCAAAGAAACCATATACAGTTAAGACTCATAGCGAGGGTGGGTTGGCTAGCCCGGCCTTGCCAAGTCAATCACCCGGTGGAGAAGTCACGTGGTCGAACTCGGTGGACACCAAATCAATTTTTCTAAACAAAACCTTAACCAATGAATGGGTTCCATGTGGAAGCCCATGTCTGGGCCACGTGGCACTGTACCATATGTCAAGAGTACTACCATGTGTCAGCATCCGATTCATCCACATATTCCAGCCACATGTTTGCCACATCACATGCCACTGTACCTACCATATAAGCATTGTACGGATGTGCCACATGTCACCCTTGCAGTGGTGACACATGTCACTCCCTGATTGGTCCACATGTCTGACACGTCAGCAGTTTGTACCCCTAGTCACCTTGCCACGTGTCAATCTGTACGCCTAGTCACCCTGCCACGTATCAGTCTGTATGCCCATTCACCCTGCCACATGTCAGTCTGTATTCCTAGTAAGCACACTGAACCCTACCACTTGTACCTTGCCATGTCATATGTACGGTCGTACAGCTTGTACAGTCATCTATCACGTGGCACTGTACGGACTGTACAATCATCATTTGTTTTTTCTTGTTTGGCCAAATGAAAAGACCATGATATTGTTGAAATAATGTAACTGCAAAGAGTATTCTTATTATTATTGTTATTTTATTCATAGTATCAATCCCCATTGTGGATTGATCATGTCGGTTATTGTATTAGGACCAAATCCCCTTTTGCAGATTGGTCAACAGACAATTGTAATAGGCAGAATAAGAAGTCGGCCCCAGCAGTTATTATTGAGACCCAGAAATAAAATAAAGGTGGGTTTACCCACCCAGAGTGAGAAGTCAGCCCTGTCAGTGAAGACACTTCACACGTGCCAGACTTGTATATATAGAGAGGCTAGCGCCTCACTTTGACACACAACACACTTGCTCATTTCTAAGAGGCAAGCTGAAACTTACCAGTTGGAGAGAGGGAGAAGAGTGGTGCATCTTTTGGAGAGGACTATCTGTATTGGTTTGAGTTATCTCTTGACATTGTATTGGCAATTTATGATACGGAAGTTTTTGTTGGGTTTTCTTCCCCTAGAGGGTTTCCCGGGATAAATGATGTGTCTCTTGTGAATGTGTATTTCTCAATGATATTGTTCTTATGTTGCTCTTATCTATTGAAATGCAAAGAACTATAATAATGGCATAAAACATTAACATGGTTTCAGAGCCAACCTGAAGGAAGCATATTTCGCAAGAGAAAAACATCATTGTTGCAGTACTTGCAAATTAGGGTTTTTCAAAAGTGAATCTTTTTAGCTCCAAAACCACCTAGAAAGTTGCGCCCTCCCCAAGGATCATTTTTTCACTTAGAGCACACCTTTTCAGTGGCTGAATCTCCCAGAAAGTGAAACCCTAGTTTCACAAAAGTACCAGAAGAACCAGAAAACCAGTACCAAAGTACCAGAAGTACCAGAAGCACCAGTCCATAAATCCGCAAATCAGATTTGAAGGAGCAAAAGTTGGATTTTCTCATATCCAAGTACACAAAGCTACTCGCCTCAGCCAAGCGCACCTCCTGGTAAGGTCAAAAATTGATTTTAAGCATTTTCATTTTTGGTCATTTTTCATAGCCTCAAGTACAAGATGTCTGCAAGCACAAAGCTTGTTGAGAAACTAGAAGGCATAGAAAACTTCCATGCCTATAAGTATAGGATCGTTCTGATCCTTGCAGAGAATGATCTAGCAAAATTCATCAAAGAAGAAGTGTCGGAACCTGAAGATGTCGTAGAGAAAGCAAAGCATCAGAAGGACTCAATCCGAGCTCAAAGAATCATTGCAAATTCAATCAAATACCACCTGATCCCGTATGTATCATCCAAGAAAACTCCGAAAGAGATGTTTGACTCTCTAAGAAAACTATACGAAGGAAAGAACATCAACTAAAACATGAACCTAAGATCTCAATTGAAGAATACCAAGATGCAAAAAGGAGAAATGATTCAAGAATATTTCTCCCGAATCTCAGAAATTAAAGAACAGTTAAAAGCGACTGGAGACACCATAGATCAAGATGAATTCATAATTATGGCCCTAAATGGTCTCACACAACCTTGGGATGCTTTCATCCAGACGATATGTGCCAGAAAGGAAAAACTACACTTTGAGAACCTATGGGAAGAATGCATCCAAGAAAATACAAGGGTAGCTAACCGTGAAGCACTACTAGCAAGGGATGATGATCAAGCCCTAGATACTCATACAAAAGGAGGAAATAAGAAACCCTACTTCAAAAGGAAAACTCATAGAGAGCCTCAACCATCAAACAAATTCAACAGCCAAGAATCTCATCCAAGAAATTTTCAGAAGAAAGGACAACGCAAGGGACGAGATCTCTCATCCATACAATGCTGTCATTATGATAATATGGGACACAAGGTGAATTCTTGTCCAGTCAGAAGAGAACAATACAAGAGAAAACACAAGAGGCAACACGCCCACATAGTCTAAGATGAAGAACCACCTATGAAGATGATTAAGGACCATGTCTTGATCTTAGCCCTCTCAGGATCTGTATCACCTGGAGAGGACACATGGCTCATTGATAGTGGTGCATCAAAGCACATGATGGGTAAGAAAAATACTCTCTCTTGTATTTCAGAAAAGAAGTTTTCTCAGAAAGTGACACTTGGAAATGATTACCAATATCCCATCAAGGGAGTGGGAGAATCAAACTACAAGCTAGATTCAGAAAACTCAATAACAATGAAGGAAGTACTCTATGTATCGGGCTTGAAGAAGAACTTACTCTCCATATCAGCTTTAGAAAAGAAAGGCTATAGAGTTGCCTTCATAGATGGAAAATTTCTTATGTGGGCTAAGGGAGAAACCATAAATGAAGCAATCGTCATCGGAAATGAAGAAAATGGCTTATATAAGCTGAAGGGTCACCCAGAAACTTCCATGACCCATGCCATCGAAAACTCATGCAAACTTTGGCATAGAATATTAGCCCACATCAACTACAAGGCACTACCATACATATGCAAAGATGTCACAGGTTTACCGGAACTCAAGATCGATCAAGAAGGCATATGCAATGGATGTGCGCAAGGGAAGAATATCAAGAACCCTTTTCCAAAGAGGGATAGAAAAGAAGAAGGAGTATTGGAACTCATTCATTCAGACGTGTGTGGCCCAATGCCATCATCCTCCATTAGTGGGTATGTATACTATGTATCATTCATTGATGACTATTCTCGCAAGACCTTGATATATTTCTTGAAATCTAAAGATGAAGTATTCAGTAAATTCAAGGAATTCAAAGCCTTGATAGAGAATCTTTATGAAAGAAAGATTACGATACTCAGGTCAGATAATGGAGGAGAATATACCTCAAAAGAGTTCGTGAAATTCTGCAGAGATGTTGGGATCAAGAGGGAACTCACTACTCCCTATAATCCTCAACAAAACAGTGTAGCTGAAAGGAAGAATAGAACAATTATGGAAGTTGTAAAGACCATGATTCACGATCAAGATCTTCCTATGTGCTTATGGGCAGAAGCAGCAATGACAGTTGTTTATGTGCAGAACTGATTATCCCATAGCGCACTTGGGTTCAAGACCCTGGAAGAGATGGTCACCAGAAAGAAGCCAGAGGTAAGCCATCTCAAAATATTTGGCTGTCCAGTGTTCATTCATATACCAAAAGAGAAAAGAAACAAGATGGAACCCTCCGGAAAGAAGGGAATATTTGTGGGATACTGTGAGATCTCCAAGGCCTTTAGAATCTACATACCTGGTCACCACCACATTGAAATCAGTAGGGACGTGACCTTTGATGAAGAAGAAGCACTTAAGAAATCAAGAAGATTCCAGCTTGAAGAAGTATATGAAGAGGAACCTGTAAATCCCAGGATTGCAGAATCTGTGAGGGAAGTTCCCAGAGTTGCAGAACCAGTAAGGGAAGTCGTAACTTCCCCTGATGAGGAGACTCCTGAAGACAACGATATATAAGAAGTTCGAGAACCTCCTCAAATGACCTTCTCCCATAAAAGACATCCTGCTTGGGCAAGAGAGCTCATTCAATATGGAGAGAAGTATGGTGTTCCATAAGGAACCACGAGACAGTTGAAAAGACCAAAGCCATTCTCCAGTTACACGGCTTTGATGTGTAATCTACTAGATGAAGAACCTACCTGATTTGAAGAATCCATTAAAAAGAAGGAATGGGCAGATTCCATGACAGAGGAATACCAATCCATAATAAAGAATGATGTATGGGAAATAGTTCCCAGACCAAATTAAAGTAAGGATGTGGTATCATCAAAATGGCTCCTCAAAATAAAACATGTTGTTGATGGAAGTATTGAGAAATATAAAGAACGATTTGTGGCTCATGGCTTTTCCTAGAAAGAAGGCATTGAATATGAAGAGACATTCGCTCTTGTAGCTAGATACACTTCAATTAGAACCATCATATCTCTTGTAGCTAAGATGAAATGGAAGTTGCACCAAATGGACATGAAGACATCTTTCCTGAATGGTGTTATCGAAGAGGAAGTGTATATAGAGCAACCCCAAGGATTTGAGGTTGAAGACAGGAAGTCTCATGTCTGTAGATTGAAGAAAGTCTTATACGTATTAAAGCAAGCCCCTAGAGCTTGGTATGGACGTATAGACAGTTTCTTGACGAGATTAGGCTTTACCAAGAGTAAAGTAGACTCAAATATCTACTTCAAAATTATGGATAATGAACCAGTAATCTTACTACTGTATGTGGATGACTTATTCTTAACTGGAGAAGAAAATCTCATCACTGAATGTAAAAAGAGACTTGCCGCAGAATTTGAAATGAAAGACCTTGGCCTAATGCATTACTTCTTAGGCCTTGAGGTATGGCAGAGTCTAGAAAGGATCTTCCTTAACCAAGGGAAGTACACAATCGAAATCCTGAAGAGATTCGACATGCTGGAATGAAAACCCATGAATACACCCATGGAAGCGAAGCTAAAACTATTGGTTGATACTTCGTCAGATTTGATTAATGCCACACTATACAAACAGATTATTGGATCACTGATGTACCTGAAAAACACCAGACCAAACATTTGTTTTGCAGTGAACACCTTGAGTCAGTTTCTGCTAGAGCCCAGACGTGTTCACCTAGTGGCTTCAAAACATGTGATGAGGTACCTTAAAGGTACAATAGATTATGGTCTCAGCTATGATGGAGAACATAACTTTACATTGAGTGGATATACTGATGCAGATTGGGCAGGAAGCATTGCTAATAGAAAAAGCACTTCTGGATGTTGTTTCATCTTGGGATTAGCCATGATCTCGTGGCAGAGTAGGAAGCAATCCAGTATTGCTCTCAGCATAGTGGAAGTAGAGTACATTGTTGCATGTTCTTCTAGCTACGAATCTATATGGCTTCGAAAGTTGCTAATCGGTCTATTTGACCTAGAAATGTAAGCAACCACGATCCTATGTGACAACCAGAGCTGCATAAAAATGACACAGAATCTCGTATTCCATGACAGGTCGAAGCACATAGAGATTCGCTATCATTACATCCGTGACATGGTGCAGAGAGGAGCCTTGAAGCTCCTATATGTCATCACGGATGAACAGGTTGTTGATGTGTTGACCAAACCTCTATCTCATGTAAAGTTTGAACACTTTCGAGATAATTTTGGTATAGTCTGAAAGGACCCTCCCTGAAAGGGGGAGTGTGTGATTCCTTGCTTCTGACCTCGTTGTTAGACGTAAAGCAAGATGATGTATGATTCCTTTCTTGTGACCTCGTTGTTAGACGTAAAGCAAGATGATTCCTTGCTTTTGACCTCGTTGTTAGACGTAAAGCAAGATGATGTGTGATTCCTTGCTTCTGACCTCGTTGTTAGACGTAAAGAAAGATGATTCCTTGTTTCTGACCTCGGTGTTAGACGTAAAGCAAGATGATGATGTGTTCCTTGCTTCTGACCTAGTTGTTAGATGTAAAGCAAGATGATTCCTTGCTTATGACCTCGTTGTTAGATGTAAAGAAAGATGATGATGTGTTCCTTTCTTCTAACCTAGTTGTTAGACATAAAGCAAGATTCCTTGCTTCTGACCCAGTTGTTAGACATAAAGCAAGATTCCTTTCTTCTGACCCAGTTGTTAGACATAAAGAAAGATGATGTATACCTTGCTTCTGACCTAGTTGTTAGACATAAATCAAGATGTGACTGACACTAAGCTACCAGCTTAATAGCTGTGACATTGAGCTAGTGTAGTATTGTGATGTGCCAGCCTAGTGTTGTGATGAGGTATCATTTTTTTTACTGATACATATTGATGCAGATGATGATGGCATTGTTTTGAGAATGATGATGTTGCCGATGAAGGAAAATTCTGATGACTCATAAATATGCCAGCCAATGTTCCAAGATGATATTGACGACACTTTCCTCCTGATTCCACTGATGATGCAAACCTCTCTCACCTGATGCTATTGAAGAATACCCTTCTTGTTAAGGGGGAGTGTTGAAATAATGTAACTGCAAAGAGTATTCTTATTATTGTTGTTATTTTATTCATAGGATCAATCCCCATTGTGGATTGATCATGTCAGTTATTGTATTAGGACCAAATCCCCTTTTGCAGATTGGTCAACAGACAATTGTAATAGGTAGAATAAGAAGTCAGCCCCAACAGTTATTATTGAGACCCAGAAATAAAATAAAGGTGGGTTTACCCACCCAGAGTGAGAAGTTAGCCTTTCCAGTGAAGACACTTCACACGTGTCAGACTTGTATATATAGAGAGGCTAGCACCTCACTTTGACACACAACACACTTGCTCATTTCTAAGAGGCAAGTTGCAACTTACCAATTGGAGAGAGGGAGAAGAGTGGCGCATCTTTTGGAGAGGACTATCTATATTGGTTTTAGTTATCTCTTGACATTGTATTGGAAATTTATGATAAGGAAGTTTTTGCTGGGTTTTCTTCCCCTAGAGGGTTTCCCAGGATAAATGTTGTGTCTCTTATGAATGTGTATTTCTCAGTGATCTTGTTCTTATGTTTCTCTTATCTATTGAAATGCAAAGAACTATAATAATGGCATAAAACATTAACAAATATCTGGAGCATACAACATCATTTTGATCCCATTCAAGTTGAGTTGGGTTCGTATCGACGAGGCCTATGCACATGTCCATTCTGAAGAGATTCTGAGAAATTTGATTCTTAGGCCTTTCTGAGCCCTATCTTGGCTCTGGATCCGATTCTAGATGACTACCCAAGGACAAAAATGAGAAAGACACTTAAATTTCTCCTTGAGACTAAGAATCCACTTGTATAAAGTGAGGAAGAGTCCAAACCAACTCATGAGACCCTTAACTTCCTCCTTAAGACTAGCAAACTAATTTCCTCTTAAAATTAGGAAAATAATTTGTGAGTTGGATTCTCACATAAAACTAACTTCCCATTTTTACAAATAATACGTGAGATTTCCACTCACTCCAAGTATTCCACTTTTTTCCCCTTAAAATTAGAAAACTAATTTGTTAGTTGGATACTCACAACAAATTTCTCGTTTTCACAATTAAATGAATAATACCTGATATTTTCCAACTCACTTCAAGTATTAATCTTTTTTTCAATGTCCGTGACTAATACATCATCTTCTAATACTCATTTTAAGTATTAATCATTTTTACAATTTAATCAATTCATTCATGGGCATTAATTATTCTTTGTCATATTTTAATGATCTTCTCCATGGTATGAAAAATAATAATTCCTTGTGTGGAGATCCTCCTGGATCATACCTCCCCACAAAAATCTTTTTGGTCGTCCAAAAGTATCGAGAGAAACTTGAATCTCCACAAGTAGCTTCTAGGAAGAGTCTTGCACTCCATGGTGCACTTCCTACTCCTCGATCTGCATAACAAGTCTCTGAAATATTCACCCTTCTTCTCCTTCACCTTTGTACTTCGGAATGAGGATGTCTATATTGACACTTGCATCAATACAAATTTGTAGCTGAAAATGCATAATCATGTTTTCAACGCAATACCATACTTGTCAAAGTTTATAAAACACTCATGGACAAGTTTACAATGATTGACCAAAATAGGCCTTAGACAAAACAATGCCTCTCACTCAAAATAGGTTACTAGACCGATTACAATGTTTAGGCATAAGACCTATGCCTCTCAATCAACAGTGATTGTAAAATCATTACAACGATGCCAACAAGGCTTAGGAAAAACAATTGCCTCTCACTCTTATCAAGCGGCTACAAAGCCTTTACAATGTTTCATTGCAACTTTCATCTTCGAGACAAATGGAAATTACATCAAATTTTAAGGCAACATGTTCATTAAGGTAATTTTTCAAGCACCCAATTGTGTATTAGTGGTGAAACACTATGGTTTTCAAACTCCCCTTAAAACATGTGTATCATAAAACATAAATAAAAATCATAAATGCATGAACTGACATCATTTTCTGTGCCAAATAATTCAATTTGTGGCTCAAACTCAGCATACACAACATCAACAGCTTTGTCTCATCATTCTACAACTTCTGACTGTAAACTCGACCTATTCTGAAAGGTGAAACTCTACCTCAAAAAATGTGTCATGCATTGATGGAAAATGTGGTCTTATGTTATGAGCCCTAAAAATCCATTGCTCGAATCACAAAATGGACTACGCCATTGAATTTGTGGTGAAAAATCATGCAAAAAAGACTATACTTTCATCAAATTATGACATTGTCACTTATAGACCCCCTAGGCTCTCTGCCTTGATTTGCATGCAAAAGAATTAATGGAAAAAGTGGGATTCTTCCATAGCCCTCATATTCCATTGCTCAAATCAAAAAATGGATTGTTCCATTGAATTTGTGGTGAAAAAACGTGCAAAAACGACTATTTTTTCATCCAAATTCGTCATTGTGATTTATGGACTCCTCTAGGCTCTCTACCTCGATTTGCATGTCAAACAGGGCCTATAATAAATTCACATGCATAGTCTTGAAATTTTTTCACATCCCTCATTGGGAAAATTTGTGTTTCCACATGACAGCCTGTGATTGGTCCATGTGGCACCCAGTCACCTATACGGTCAATAGCCCTGTTAGCTACCACATTGGATGATGATGCCATGATGACGTCACCTGCCACGTTGGATTTTAATGTCATCTATGATGTCATCCTGTGTGTCCTACCACGTTATCCTATAAGGCCTTCCACATCATCTTGTATTGATGACATGTCATCGACCTAGTCAGTTGTCACGTTAGCCTGTACAGATGCCACATCATCGCCTAGTTAGTTGCCACATCAATTGTATCGATTCCAGATCATTAGCCCAGTCAGTTATACAGACATCATTTCATTGGTCCGGTCAGTTGTACGGATGCCACTTCATCATCCCAATCAATTGAATGGATGCGACGTCATCAACCAAGTCAGTTTCCACATCAGTTGTATTGATGCCACATCATCGTCCCAGTCATTTGTATGGATGCCATGTCATGTACCCAGTCAGTTGACACATCAGTTGTACAGACGTCCTATTGACGCCACCTGCCACATCATGCCCAGTCAGTTGTATGGATGACATGTTGATGTCATCTACCACATCATTCCCAATCAGTTGTATGGACACCATGTGATGGTCTCTGGTGTTGTCACATCAATGTGTCGACGTCATGCTGATGTCATCTACCACGTATTTCCTAGTCATATGTTGATGTCATCCATACGGATGACATGTGGTGTCTTGGTGTGCTGCCACATCAGCATGTTGACGTCAGCACTGTACGAATTTTTCCAGATTCACCCATTTTTGGAAAACTTCAGATCGTGATATATTTTGATCCATGATTCTGTTTGACGATTCATTTGCGTTGTTGGAAATATTGTGGCAAGCTCTTCAATATTTTGCATTTTTTTCAAATTATGGACACCTTTATTTTTGGTCTATTTTGGGGCCTCATGGTTCAATTACTCAAATAGACCGTCCATATCAACTAACTCAAATATTTTATTCATCCTTTCAGTTAGCAAGATGAATTGGTCCTACCTATTGTACTATCTCTTTTCCAGTAGTTGGTCTTCTTCCTGTAGCTAGCTTCCTTTGTCCTTCTTAGGACGCAGCTCTGGATGGAGTGTCCAACATGTGGCTTCGTGATGTCCACCCTTGTTGCAATGGGTGCAATGGTTCTTATTGATCCATGTTTTCATGCCCTTCTTTTTCTTCCCATATGGAGAAGTTTTTTCATACCTTGGCTTCTTTCTAGTTTCCATGACCTTCATGTACAAGGCCATTCTTTTCCAACACTTGGCAACAACATATTTATTCATACCACAAAATGTACATGGTTTTCTATGCCATAAACTATGTTTATCATTTCCAATTTATTTACAATCAAAAGGAACATTTGAATAATGATACTTTTTATACCTTGCTTGGTTGTCTCTCATGCAGGCCTGGTGAGGAGTAATTTCCATACTTCTTTCCTCAAACTGCTCACCTCCCTTTGGAGATGACTCATAATCACAATCATTGAAATGGGATGATGTGCTCTCATCCTTCATTGATTCGTCACTTGAGGACTCTCTTTCTTCTGTTTCTTTCGAGCACTCCCCAACTTTCTCTCTAACATATCATATTCTTTCATATCGAGGTAATCCCACCACTTTGATGGGATTCACAATGCCTTGGCCATCATCTCTAAATCCTCTTCCTTCAGACTCCATTTTCTTCATTAGCTTCAAGCTAAACCCTATACTGTGTTTCTCAAAAGCACTGAATTCATCGTCATAATGAGAAGAACATGAAAATGAAGAAGTATTTTTCACCTCAGTTACAAATTATGGATCAAGTGTGGGGATGGATTTGCTAAGCCTTCGTCACTTTGCAACTTTGTCAATTCCTCTTTTGTGGCTTGTAATTGAAGTCGCAATATTTGATTCTCTTCTTCTGATTCTTGTAGAAATCTTCTTAACTCGACATTCTCCACTTCAATGGTCTGGTTCATTTCTTTGAGCTCTTTGAGCCATGCATTCTTTGATGTTTTTCCCATCTTGTCTTCAACACCTGCAATACCTATCAATCCTACTCTAATACCACTTGATCTGAACCAGGGGTGACATTGATACCAAACTTGATCTTGGTTCTAGGTCACTTGATAATTTCATATTTAAGATCGTTTTAATTGAACTTGATTGCATTAAAGGTGAAATTGAAGTGCTTATGGAGACTTGAATCCAAATTGAATAGAACTTGGTGAAATATGTTGTTTATCACATAATCCATTACTTAATTCATTTAATAAAACATAATTCTGGAAACAAAGCATGCATAAGGAAACTTGAGATGAAAGAACAACAAATTACAAGAGATCAGCATTGTTAACGGAGTTCACCAATATGGCTACGTCTTCGGATCCGTTGGAATACAAATCACTTCATTCCTTCTCCCAATATAGGGCCTCACATACTCTCCCAATTAAGGGGCTTACAAATTGCAAGCATGATTGTTTGATTCTCTCCTTAAATACCTCTCTCCAAAATAGTCTCAAAGGGCCTCCAAACGCCTTCCTTTTCATCTCTCCCAATAAGGGGGTTTAATTGATTTTTCCTAACTCCATAATCCAAAAAGACAAGATCCATAAATTTAGGATCTAGTACCTACCCAAGGACAAAATGAGAAAGACCCTTAACTTCCTCCTTAAGACTAGGAATCCACTTGTAATAAAGTGAGGAAGAGTCCAAACCAACTCATGAGACCCTTAACTTCCTCCTTAAGACTAGGAAATAAATTTCCTCTTAAAATTAGGAAAATAATTTGTGAGTTGGATTCTCACATAAAACTAATTTCCCATTTTTACAAATAATACATGAGATTTCCACTCACTCCAACTATTCCTCTTTTTTTCCCTTAAAATTAGTAAACTAATTTGTAAGTTGGATTCTCACAACTAATTTCTCGCTTTTATAATTAATTGAATAATACATGAGATTCTCTAACTCACTTCAAGCATTAATCTTTTTTCCAATGTGTGTGACTAATACATGAGTTTCTCATACTCATTTTAAGTATTAACCATTTTTACAATTTAATCAATTCATTCATGAGCATTAATTATTCTTTGTCATATTTTAATGATCTTCTCCATGGTATGCAAAATAATAATTCCTTGTGTGGAAATCGTCTTGGATCATACTTCCACACAAAAATCATTTTGGGTCCTCCAAAAGTATCAAGAAAAACTAGAATCTCTGCAAGTATCTTCTAGGAAAAGTCTTACACTCCATGATGCACTTCCTACTCCTTGATCTACATAAAAAATCTTTGAAATACGCGCCCTTCTTCTCCTTCACGGTCCTTTCTAATTTGGAATGAGGATGTCGATGCCGACACATACATCAATACAAACCTGTAGCTGACAATGCATAATCATGTTTTCAATGCAATACCATACTTGTCATAGTTTATAAAAAACTCATGGGCAAGTTTACAATTATTGCCCAAAACAAGCCTTAGACAAAACAATGCTTCTCACTCAAAAGGGGTTACAAGAAGCATTACAATGTTTAGGCATAAGACATATGCATCTCACTCAACAGTGGTTACAAAATCATTATAACGATGCCAAGAAGGCTTAGGAAAAACAATTTCCTCTCACTCTCGTCGAGTGGCTACAAATCCTTTACAACATTTCATGAAAACTTCCATCTTCAAGCCAAATGGAAATTACATCAAATTTTAAGGCAACATGCTCATTAAGTTAATTTTTTAGGCACCCAATTGTGTACTAGTGGTGAAACTCTATGGTGTTCAAACTCCCCTTCAAACATGTGCAACATAATAAATAAGGAAAAATCATAAATTCATGAACTTACATCGGTTTTTGTGCCAAAGTATTCAATTTGTGGCTCAAACTCAACATACACAACATCAACAGCTTCATCTTTCTGCAACTTATGACTGTAAAATCAACATGTTCTGAAAAGTGAAACTCTACCTCAAAAAACATGTCATGAATTAATGGAAAATGTGGGATTCTTCTATGATCCCTGAAAAATATGTTGCTTGGATCACAAAACAGACTGCGCCATTGAATTTGTGGTGAAAAATCATGCAAAAATGACTATACTTTTGTCAAATTATGACACTGACACTTCTGGACCCCTCTGGGCTCTCTGCCTTGATTTGTGTGTTAAATCGTTAATGAAAAAACCGAGCTTCTTCCATATACCTAAATTTCCACTGCTCATATCACAAAATGGACTGTGTCATTTAATTTGTGGCAAAAAATCGTGCAAAAATGACTATTTTTTCATCCAATTCTGTCATTGTGATTTCTGGACCCCCTAGGCTCTTGTCCTCGATTTGTGTGCCAAAAAGGGCCTGTAATAAATGTACCTGCACAGTCTCTAAATTCATGTTGATCCCTCATTGGGAAAATTTGGGTTGCCACATGGAATCCTTTGATTGGTCCATGTGGCACCATGCCACCTATATGATCAACTGCCACATCAAATTTTGATGTCATGCTAATGTCACCTACCACGTGAGATGTTGATGTCATGAGCCACGTTAGCTTGTACGTCCTACCACGTTTTCATGTACAAATTCCACATCATCATCCTATTCAGTTGTCACGTCAACTGTAGGGATGCCACATCAGCATGTACGGCCTTTCACGCCAGCATGTACAGATGACACATCATCGGATCAGTCAGCTGCCAGGTCAACTGTACGGATGCCATGTCATCATCCCATTCATTTGTATGGAAACCACGTCATCGGCCCAGTCAGTTTTACGGATGCCACTTCATCGACCCATTCAGTTGTACGGATGCCACTTCATCGACCCATTCAGTTGTACGGATGCCACATCAAAGGAAATAGTTCAAGAGCCTTAAGAAGGTTGTTGTGAGCACTTCAAAGTAACAGTTAAGAGATTTCCTATCCAACCATGTGTGCTAGAGCTCTAGAGGAAAGTGGTAAGGCATGAGGGACTACGTGGTAGAGAAGGGGGATCCCATTCCTTGGGTTGGTTGTAGGTTGAGGGGAAAGAGGGATTTTGGGCTATTGATTATGGAGAGTGGACAACCAAGAGGGATATACCTCCTTATAAACTCATAACCTCAGCTCGGGGGTCGGTTTGTTGTTGAGAGAAAAATAGCATTAAAGCCTATGGATAGGAGGAACATCCTTCGTATGTAGCCAATTGTTTTCCCCAATAAAATATAAGTTTTCTTTTATGTTTTCTCTATTAATTTTTGTTGGGTAATGTTTATTTGAATGTTGTTGAGTACATGAAAATAGCATGCATTCATGAGTTTTTATTATGATGTTAAATGCATGAGTAAATTTTGTGTGCCTTCTTCCTATGTTAATTTTATTTCATTAGGGAATTTAAATTTGTTTTTAGAAGGAGGGTTCATTACACTCCACTACATTGTTAGATAGGGCATGTGAAGAGAAGATATTTTGAAAGTGAAGCCCAAACATGTCCTCAATATTAGAGGAATCCTCCTCCAAATTTCTATCAACCTTGTGTAAAAAAAGAACATCCTCTGTAGAATATTTGCTCAAAAATCGAAGTATAAATTGGACCCCTCATCCCTTTCATTAAATCACTCAAGCATAGCATAAAATTGAGATCCCCTAGTAATCTATTCCTCCTCCCTTTGGACCACCAATTCTAGGTGTTTTTCCCCTTCGTGGAGAACTATATTACGGAAATATTCTTCTAGAAGTACGTGTACCTCCTCAATTTGATACCTCGCATCCTTTAAATCCTTCTTACTTTAAGCCACCAATCTACCTTTAATATTCATTTGAAATATGGGAGAGAATAGGCCATCTAGTCCTAAAGTGAACATTTCTTTATGCTAAAGTGAGGTGCATAGAAAAATAAGAAACCCAACACCATGTCTTATAGCATCAATGTGATCCATACACTCATGTTATTAGGATACATACCCTGATTAACCTTAAAAATATGCAAGTAATGTGAAATGGAGAAAACTGTACCTCTACTCCCCTAACAGTGTGAATTACTAACATAATTAAAATAATAATAACTATTTATCTTAACTTTGAGTGGTGGGTATTAATATTTTTTATATCTCGATATCATCAAATTTAGATAGCCTAATAAACATAAGACTTATTTCACAAATCCATGGGGAACAACCAACCAGATAGGTCTGGATGTATGTGATCCAACAAATCCAACAAGATAGGTCTGCATGTGTCATGTGTCTAGATGAGGCCCACTAGAGTACAATCTCAAGACCTATTATTAGTGAGAAACCTTATTGATTGTTACAATGTGCATCCGAACATAAAAATGGCCTAACTACACCTTTATTCTTATCTATAAAAATGTTAATTAACCTAATTATATAAAAAATGGTAATTAACCTAATTATATAATTTATAAGCTATAGCATAATTAAAGTAATATAGTATGAGTTTTTAGTAACTTTAAGTGGAAAATATTAATATTTGTTATAATTAAAATGTACGTTTCAAAATAATATCATCGAGTTTTCGTACCATGTTTTGTAAATCATATCTACTTCATAATTATTATTTATATAATATTACAAATTATTTTATTATAATAGCATATTCTTATATTGAAATTTGTCAATTGGGTTTAACTTAGGTGGTTGGGAGGAATGATTGTTATCATCTCCACCCAGGTTCAATTCCCACAAGTGAAATGTTGATCTCTTAACAAGTATATTAGTGTAATGGATTCAAGCCCTGTTGTTGACCAGCCTTGTGCCCTGAAGAATCTAGAGTTACCCGAGATACCATTCTTGAAATAAGGGGAATTACTCAGGGGTTTTGCATTGAAATTTCTTTCACCTTAATTTTATTTTATCTTCCAAATATTTTATATTAAACTTCAAAAAATAAAATATTTGCATGGTTACAAACCCATTTTTATTCTGAGTTTTCGTTCAACATTTATACGCTCTTACATATTTGTCGTGTGTTTTTATGCATCTTAATAACATCTTATTTATGTTATTTTCATTAATATTGTGTCTTTTTAATGTCTTCACAATTATTTTAGAATCCTCAAATTACATTTAGTGTCTCATTCATGTTTTTGTAGTCATATTTTGCATCCTAATAATATATTATAAGTGTCACACAAATCTCCTCAACGTATTACTATTATTTTTGTAATCCTAATTGAATCTTTTTAAATTATTGTTTGTCACGCTGACATGTTTTATAAGTACTTTAGCATCCTTAAATTACATTTAGCATCTCATTCATGTTTTTATATTCATATTTTGCATCATAAACATATCTTATAATATAAGTGTCACATGAATCTCCTCATCATATTACTATTGTCTTTGTAATCTCCTAATTGAATCTTTTTTAAATATTATTTATCACATCAACATGTTCTATAATTAGTTTAGCATCCACAAATTACATCCAACATCTCATTCATGTCTTTATAGTCATATTTTGCATCCTAATCACATCTTCCTCATCATATTACTATTGTCTTTGTAATCTCCTAATTGAATCTTTTTTAAATATTATTTATCACATCAACATGTTCTATAATTAGTTTAGCATCCACAAATTACATCCAGCATCTCATTCATGTCTTTATAGTCATATTTTGCATCCTAATCACATCTTATAGGTGTAGCATGAATCTCCTCATCATCTTACTATTATCTTTGTAGTCTCCTAATTGAATCTTTTTAAAATATTGTTTGTCACGTCAACATGTTCTATAAATAGTCTAGCATCCTTAAATTACATTTAGCATCCCATTTATGTCCTTATAACCATATTTTGTATCCTAATTGTGTCATATAAATATCACACAAATCTCCTCATCATCTTACTATTATTTTTATAGTCTCCTAATTGAATCTTTTTAAAGTCCTTTTTGTCACATCGGCATCTTCTTAATTGTATCATCTTTAAATGATATTTTATATTATACTCTTAAAAGATGGAATCACAAGTATTATTAGGTCCTCCAACAAATTTTCTTTTAAGTTCCTAAAAAGTGTAAACTAATTATTCAATTTAAAATTGCTCAAAAAGAATAACTCTATCCATCTTGGACTTAATTAAATTATATTGTATATCTTAAAAGATGGGATCACAAGTATGATTAGGTCCTCAACCAATTTTCTTTCAAGGTCCTAAAAGGTGTAAACTAATTGTTCAATTTAAAATTGCATAAAAAGAATAGCTCTATCCATATTGGACTTAATTTGTTAAGAGTTGAAGTTGTATTTCAAAACTTTGATGGTTTTAAAAAGTTTGAAATTGTTTTTTAAAACTTTTATTAAAAATAAAACTCAAAAGTTAACAAGTATATTTTAAAAAAAATATTGGTTGAAAATAAAGGGGAATTGTCACTATTCCTAAATAATAGTGATAACCATCTCTTTAGAGAAAAAAGTTAGTAGAATGGCAGGACCAATAACAAGTACATTGAAATAGTTTAGTGGTTGCCCAGAAACACCACTATATATTAATGGCCCAAACCTTTTCTCAAACCGACCAAGTGGAAACATTCAATTTGTGACTCAAACTCAGATACATAGTATCAACAGATTTGTCTTGTCATTCTGCAACTTTTGACTGGAAACTCAACCTGTTCTAAAAAGTCAAACTCTACCTCGAAACATGTGCCATGCATTGATGGAAAATGTGGGCTTCTGCTATCAGCCCTAAAAATTCATTGCTCGAATCATAAAACAGACTATGTTATTGAATTTGTGGCAAACAATTGTGCAAAAAAGACTGTACTTTCATCAAATTATGACATTGTCACTTATGGACCCCCATGGGATATTTGCCTCAATTTGTGTGCCAAAGAATTAATGGAAAAAGTGGGCTTCTACCATGTCCCTCAAATTCTATTTCTGAGATCACAAAATGGATTGTACCATTATATTCGTGGTGAAAATCCATGCAAAAACTACTATTTTTTCATCCAATTCTGTCACTGTGATTTATGGACCCCCCTGGGCTCTCTACCTCGATTTGCATGCCAAACAGGTCCTGTAATAAATGCACCTGCACAATCTCGAAATTTGTGCCCATCCCTGATTAAAATATTTGGGTTGCAACATGGCTTCTTGTGATTGGTCCACATGGTGCTCGATCACCTGTATGGTCAGCAGCACATTCAGTTGCCACATCAACATGTACGGATGCCATGTCATTAGCCCAGTGATTTGTCACAACAGTTGTACAGATGCCATGTCATTAGCCCAGTGATTTGTCACAACAGTTGTACAGATGCCATGTTTGCATGTACAACATGCCATCTCAGCCTGTATGGATTCCACATCATCAGTCGAGTCATTTGCCACATCAACTCTATTGATGTCACATCATCATCCCAGTTAGTTTTCTAGACACCACATCATCGGTCCAATCAATTGTACGGATGACACTTCATCGGCCTAGTCAGTTGTACAGATGCCACGTAATCAACCAAGCCAGTTTCCATGTCAGTTGTATGGATTTATGGGGACTTAAAGGTGAAATATGTTGTTTATCTCATAATCCATTACTTAATGCATTTAATAAGACATAATTGTGGAAATAAAGCATGCATAAGGAAACTTGAGATGAAAGAACAACACATAACAAGAGATCACCATTGCTAATGGAGCTCATTAGTATGGCTACATCTCTGGATCCGCTGGAATACAAATCACTTCATTGCTTCTCCCAATCTAGGGGCTCACTTACTCTCCCAATAAGGGGCTCAACTCTCCCAATTAAGGGGATTACAAATTACAAGCATGATTTCTTGATTCTCTCCTTAAAGAACTCTCTCCAAAAGAGTCTCAAAGGGCCTCCAAAATCCTTCATTTTCATCTCTCCCAATAAAGAGGTTTAAATAATTTTTCCTAGCTGTTACCCATGATTTTGGTCGTCATGATGATGTATTGATGATGGTGTACTCAATCTCTTCATTGGAACTTTCTCCTGAGAAAAGTTACCTTCATCTCTTTCCAGAAATCACATTTTTGAGGAATGTTCGCAGGCTGCTAGTATATTTGTCTGCGAGAATGCATGATTCTCGCAGGCTGCCTTAAGCCAGGGTGCGAGAAGTTCGCACTGTGCTGAACTACTAGGGTGCGAACTCTTTCTAAAGAAGGGAAAAAGATGAATTCTCGAAGCTTCTAGAAGGGAATCTTCTAGAAGGATGAGATGGCATTTGAATGGTTATCCTAGTACTGGATTCTCAGATATTTTGGGATCATTCTTATCCAAGTAACTAATTCATTCTCTCCTATATATTGAGGGAATTCTCATGGAAAAAGTTAGAAGCAAGAAAGAAAACAAGGTTAAGTAAGATTCATTGGAGAATTGGTGAAAGATTGTGTGAAGGACTGATGCTACAATAGCTAAGAACTCTAGCAAGTTTATCAAAGGTGGTTGATCTTCTTCATACAAGTGAGCAAGTGTGTGTGTCGGAGCCAAGGGCCATCGAAAGGAAGTTTGCAAAATCAAGGCTCAGGTTGTAATCTTTACTTTCCATCAATATGATACAGTAATGTCTCTTTCCCATAAAGCTAATTCCACTTTATTGTATAACTCCTTGATCATATACATAGATTCACTGTTGAATATATTGTGCTTTCTTCACTTCGGTTGGTTTGTGTTGTCTTGGTCTTGGCTACACAAGAGCACTGGAACGAAGCAGGAGCAACAAAGACCATAAGAAGTGATTATAAGGTATGTAACTTGTTCTTGCCTCCTAGTTCATTCAATAGTCAAAATCTAGGGAAAGAGTATTATTCTATCTTTCTTTGTTCTAGATCCAGGTGGATCTAGGGAGATTGGTTTGTGTCCGCACTTACGGATTTATCCAATAACAAAATTGGCAACTCCACTGGGGATCATCCCATTTTCTTTGTGGATTTCGGTGTTTTTCTGTGGCCATTTGCTCTGGTTTCACTTTTTTCCTGTCCTATCAGTCTCTGAGTCTTCAGGATATCCTGATAGACCTTCTGGGTCCAAAAGCCTTCTTGAATTTTGCTTCATTTTTCAAATTTTTTCTTATGTTCAGGGATTCTCGCACTGCACTTCATTGCAGACTGCGAGAATAGGTAGAGTTCTCACTCTGCCCATAGGTTTCAGTGCGAGGTTCTCGCACCCTGCTCAAGGCTCACCTGCAAGAATCAATGATTCTCACACTATGTTATATTGTCTGCCTGCGAACACTCTTTTTCAAAAATTTGATCTTAAATTTTGGCATTTTTAACTGCCCAGATCAGTTTGATTGCCTCTTATAAGTTTCTTGGACCTCTAATTGGTATCTTTCTTGTCTTTGTTTGTATGCATGAACAGTCTTAGGGTTTCAAGGATTTTCTTGTCCTTTTTGGCTTGACTTTTGTTTCTTGGCCTTTCTTGGTAAAACCATTCTCTCTGATTTCCGACTCTAAGTGTGTTGGATTAGTTAAGATCCAGTGATTGGTTGAAAGTTAAGTTCGTTGGTTTTTCTCATTTTCTTATGGTTTGAAAGATCATTTTCTTTTGCATTTGAAAAGACTAAAATTGGTTTGCTCTTTATTTTTTCTTTCATTGAAAGAGTGGATTGGGTTATTTGCTTGTTCATTGGTTTGATGTTTTGTGCTCTCATTGGCATAGTGAGGGTCCTTTTTGAAAAGTGAACGACAAAGTTTTTCTTTTAGAAAATTGTTTTTGTCTTTAGAAAACATTGAAAAAACAAATTATTGAGCTTGTTGAAGTATTTGAAAAGACACAATAGAGAATTGTCATTTGATAAGTGATTGTTTGCATTGGTATTTGAAAGGAAATTGTGCATTGTAGTTCAAGGTTGATCTGGAAAACTCTCTCTCTCCCATACATAGGATTCATTGAACGAAAAAGTGATACATTTCATTCTCATCCTTGCATTATTGGATAAGAGTCATACAACATAAGTTTCATTTCCGTCACATTTGAGTAAACAACAGCCTTTAATAACACTGCGTAATCATAAAATTTATCTAGTAACTCTTTTCTAGGGCTCTTTTACACCAACATTTAGCTAGGCTAGCGCTTTGGAGTAGGAAGAGAGATACACTCTCCAAAATCATAAAACACACAATAGCATCTTGTGTTAGGGAGTGTTAAATTCCATTTGCAACATCTTGTCCTGGGAAGCCCTTCTCACACAAGGGTCAAGCACGAGGTCGCATTGGTATTGGCAGAGTTACTCACCCTGCTTTGCTGGTATCAGTGTAGAGATTGCACGTATTACGGGGATCACTCGGAGTTATACCCACAATTATGCGTGGAAGCCTTTTGAGTTGATTTTGGGCTAGATACCCTGCCCTTGCGTGTCGATCAAACTGTCGACTGTTCCCCCAGGATTTATTATTGTTGGTGGTGACCTTAGTGGCCTATCTCTCTAGGTTCTTACCTGAGGTGACTGTGGAGGGGAAAGTCTTCATGGTACCTGGAATTGACGTTGACCAAACTCACTCGGGCTCCTTGGAGGGTATACCCATGATTATGTGTGGGATCTTGCACCAGGGTGTAAGTCCGTTAAGTAGGTTGTCAGCGTAACTTTTCCACCATAGCCCCGCCCCTTCTCATCTCGTTGTTGTGACGTTGGATTTCATCACCAACTAGTGGCTTCGAAATTAGAAGGTCTTGTTTTCCTGGTGATTGCTTCCTAGATTTTGTTTACTAGCGCATGTTGTTTCTTTCTCGAAGTTGACCATAGGATTTTCTTCGCGAAGTTTGTCACTCGTTTACACTAGCTCCTCCAGGTTGTTCACGTAGGATGCAATTTTTATCTCCAGAGCATCTGGACGATTCTCAACCCTTACCTATAGGTACACCGGAGGGCTCTCCTGGGCCAAGTGAAGCCACAGTCGTCACCACCCCACAAGTGGAACGCAGTGATTCTCTAGAACGTTTTCGAATTACAAATACTCAAGAGGATTTTCGACTTCCTCGTGATTCTCAGCACCCTTTTAGATGACTGAATTCTTCCGAAGAACTAGTTGTTACATCTTTTGGATCACCCGTTGGGCCTTTTCCAGGGGTAGAGGGCCAAGATCCTTTTTGGTCTCTAGGTGATTTCCGCAAGACCCTTTTTAGTCTTGCTTCACCTGTGGTCTCCGAAATCAACCCTCCGGTGTTTTCTGAGACGGAGACTGTACCATTAACTACCACTTATCACTTTACTCTCCCTGCTGAAATGGCCCATCTTGTGAATACTACGAGTGTCCCAACCGGGTTCACTACAGCTAGTCTTGCTCCTATAAACACCCAGCGAATGCCCAATGTCACTCCGACACTACCACCTGCCTACCATGTGTTGAATGCTTTGTTGAATGCTTATGTTCCAACACCTTCGCAAACCCCTGCCGGTTCTCCAGGTGGTCCTTCTTTTCCTGGGCATCCTATTCCCAGTTTTATTCCGACACTCCCTCAATTTCCTTCTGGCAATCCTAATCCTAGTGGCACTATCTTGTCCATTACACCAAACTTGTAGATTCCCATTGGTGGACAAGGTGGTACAATTCAACCTCCTCTTACCGGACACATTCCAGTTACTACACAACCTTCGATTGGGACACAATTTTCGGTTGGAACTCCACCTACGATAGGGGGACCAACCCCGCCTTTTGGGCAAAATATACCTCCTGCTTTGGCTCAATATTGGAATCAGATGATACAAAATCTTCCTCAAATGACTGGGGTCGCGTTCAATCCTATTTGGGGTCAGGGTCAGAATGCTCAAACTCAGGTCCCTGCTCAAACTCAAGGTTACAATCCTTGGAATTACTATCCTCTCCAACCACCACCGAATCTGCCTGGGTCTTCCCATTATGGGCAGACTGCTTACAGTCCTACTGGTTTGCCGACAGGGTTTCCACCCCAAAGCCATTAGTACCCGCAGGTGAATCGACAGTTACCTTTTCTTGCTACTTTGGATTTGCCAGATTTGTCTAGGATTTTGAATGATCTTATTCGTCACTCTCCCCAATGGCCTGTTATTCCAGCCAAGCTTCCATCGGACATTCCTAAATTCGATGGAAAAATGGGAGAGGACCCAAATAATCACGTTATGACCTTTCACCTATGGTGTTAATCCAACTCGTTAATGGATGACTCTATTCGTTTACGTCTTTTTCAATGAACCCTTACCGGTTCTGCTGCAAAGTGGTATATTGAATTGCCACGAGGTTTCTTCTCTGATTTCAACACCTTAGCTATGGCTTTCATTACACATTACCAGTTACCGATCCGTTATGATAATGGGACTGAGATTTTGACTTCCTTCAAACAGACTAAAGGCACTCATATATCTTATCATATCCATGAGTGGCGAAGGAGACGACGTCTCATTAAACTTGAGCTTCCTGATCAGTTACTGGGAGAATGGTTTACAAAATCCTTTGTGAATGAAATTGGTAAGGACATTGCCATGGGTGGCGTTGTCACAGAGGAGAGGGCTATAAGCCGTGCTCAATATCTTGATCTCGTTTATTCGCAAATGGGAACACTTTACGATTTTCTACCTGAATTACCTCGTCCTAGTACTTCTAGCACTTCAACTGCTCCAGCTGCCTCGCATGCAGCTGACGGTGTGATTGGTACTGCCCAAGCCCACTCACATTTTGTTTCAAGCACAACCCCTAAATCTTCTTCTTCTAATGTTCAAAATGCTCCGTCTCCTGCCCCTCCCACCGGCAAAAATTTTGAGGTCAATGTTGTTCAATCTACCCCTGCCGCTAAAAACAAATCTAAAAAGGGGAGAGGCAAGAATAAGGAGGGAAAAAATAATAATCAAGCAGAGCAAACTAAAACCACTCCTGTTGAAGATCGATATAAGCGCAAACCACGATACCCTTTCCTTATCTGTGGTGACGATCACTACACGAAGGATTTTCCACGACGTGCTGAGGTCACTAAGTTCCTTCAAGGAACCCCAAAACCATCTACACTAGTTGTCTTGTCCCAACCCTTCCTGTCTCAACAACAAGCTCAGTTGGTCATTCACGACCAACCATCCTCTTCTACGACATCATATGTTTTGATGTGTACTGGTGATTCTAAGTAGAACAACGTTGCGCTCACGACTAGAGCCAAAGATTATACTCCATCTAAGGAGAAGGTTGACGATTTACCTCCTGCTTTGGTACAACCATCTCCCCCAACTCCACTTACTAACGGTCCTCTTCATCTCGAACGACCGAGCCTTGATACAGTCCTGCGACCACCCCCAAAAGGTGTCGTTAGGAAATCGACTTTCAATCCTCACGCTCGTGCTGCCCAGAACTACAGCATTATTGAAGATCTGGCCTAGGCACCTTCTGCGATGTCAGCCCTTGAAGTCCTTCAGTCTTGTTCTGCACAACGAAAGGCCTGGTTGAAAGCTATAGGTGGAATTGACCCAACAGATATGAATTTAATAGTCTTTGACTTGGAAGATCACATTCCAAGGTTACCCCCTCAACTCGCGTTTCAAATTCAAGTTGTTGTCTCTGACAAGAACATTTGCCGAACTGTTATCGACGAGGGTGCCTCAACGTGTGTAATGTCTTTTGCTTGTTGGAAAGCCATTGGCTCTCCTCCCTTGAATGAATCACAAAATACTCTTAAAGCCTTCAATGGCTCTGGTTTTAAGCCTTATGGTGTTCTTCCTTCATTGCCCATTACACTAGAAGGTAAGACGGTCCAAGTTGAAGTGGAAGTCTTTGACGCTCCTCTTGATTATAATATTTTACTTGGTTGTAGCTAGATCGATTCCATGTGTGCCATTGTGTCAACACTTTTCCATGTAGTATGTTTCCCTCATCAAGGAAAGGTTGTTACCGTTGACCAACTTGCCTTTTTCAATTCTGATACTCGTACTGGCAACGTGCCATTTATTGCTAAAACCCCACCGAGTTATGAGAACGTCGGTGTAGGCCTTTTAAAGGACTCCTCGTTAATGGGTACTTTTCCCATTCCACCGCCCGATGTTCCGCGCCCGTCAGTTGCTTCTATCAACATGATTTCCACCGTGCCTCACGAACTTCCTGTGTCTTCTGACCCTTGGATAGTCCCTGATACTGGAGATTATATTCGTTTCGGCGACGTAATGTCGTTAAGTCCGGTTGAGTATGCTTATCACGCCATTCAATCGGAAACACCTTCTACCCCTTCTCTTGATGAGTTGTCTCCCGATCCTTTTCGTGTTATTTTTATCACTGACGAGATGATCATGTCCGTCATGGAGGACACCCCTTGGGATGATGGACATCATCGTTCCATATTTTTTTTGGAGCAACAGACTCTTGAGAACTACCAACGGATTTCGACTCCGTCGACCGTTGTTGTCATCTCTACCGTTCTTGGGTCAGTACATGATGTGTTTACCGAAGGGAACCTCAGTAATATCTCACCCATGATTCCCATTGACATATCCATTAAACCTGGGATTGTCGAAAATGTTCATATTGGATCTTCGTGTTCCCAAGACGAAATAGTCACCTATACATCCATGTTTAAAGAGTTTTGTGACATATTCGCCTGGAGCTACGAGGAAATGCCAGGTATCGACCCTGCAATTGTTGTACATGAGATAAAGACATATCCCGACGCTAAACCCATCCGAAAACGCCTTCGTCCAGTTCACCCCCGTAAAGTGGATGCTATTAAACTCGAAGTTGAAAAACTTTTGAAAGCCGGCTTTATTTATCCAGTGGCTCTTACAGAATGGGTTTCCAATCCTGTCCCAATTGACAATAAAGGTGGCAGTATTCGTGTATGTGTTGATTATAGGGATATAAACAAATCTTGTCCCAATGACAACTTTCCTACCCCCTTCATTGATCAGATTGTCGATGACTACACCGGAAGTGAAATCTTCTCCCTAATGGATGGTTTCTCTAGCTATAATCAAATTAACATTGCTCCCGAGGACCAACATAAAACTGCTTTTATTTGTCCTTGGGGTACTTTTGCCTATAGGAAACTCCCTTTTGGTCTTAAGAATGCGGGTGCAACTTTTCAACGCGCTATGTCTTATGCTTTTCATGACATTAAGCATATCGTTCAACCTTATTTGGACGATTTACCAGCTCATTCTATGCGCAGAGTCGATCACCCTACCCACCTCCAGGCTATTTTCGTTCGTTGTCGGTTCTATCGTATACGTTTAAATCCTCATAAATGCAATTTTTGCGTGGAATCTGGCCGTCTTCTAGGTTTTATCGTTTCGCGTCAAGGGATCCGGGTGGATCCTATTAAGGTTGAGGTGATTCTTAATCTCCCTCCTCCTTCTACACTATGCCAGTTGCAAAGTTTGCAAGGGAAAGCAAACTTTCTTCGTCGTTTTATCCCTAATTACGTCGAGATAACTCGTGGTTTTACGCAGCTACTAAAGAAAGATTCAGAGTTCGTCTGGGATATCATTGCCAACAATGCTTTTGAAGCTTTAAAGTTGTCCCTCACGTGCGCTCCGCTTCTCTTTCCTCCCGATTACAGTCACGATTATTTCCTTTATCTTGCTGCCTCGGAGTACACTATTGGCATGGTTATTGTCCAAGAGGATGATGCACACGACGAACATGTTGTTTACTACTTGATTCGAAGTCTCACACCAACTGAAATCAAGTATAAACATGTTGAAAAACTGGCCTTGGTTGTCGTTCAAGTTGTCCAACACTTTTGGCATTATATCCTCTCACGTAAGACTACGGTGATTTCTCATTGTAACCCTATGCAACATATTTTGACACGTCAATTTCTTGGGGGAAAGTACTCCAAATGGATTGTCATACTCCAGGAGTTTGACTTGGAATTCGATTGCGCCAAGTCTAAGAAATCCTTAGTTTTTGCTAAGTTGATATGCGATTTTCCTCATTTTGCAACGGAAAATGTAGCAATAGATTCATTACCTGATGAATCTCTTTCCCTTATTAGAACTGATGATCTTTGGTATGGGGATATCATTATATATCTCCAAACCCAGACTTTTCGGCCTGCTTTGTCTAGTACTGAACGATGTCGCATACGCTATCAATCTCGTCAATACATAATCCTCGGGGATACTCTTTACCGTCGAGGAATTGACTCTATTTTTTGACGTTGTCTAACATTTGACGAAGCCGAGAAAGCTCTGAATGACTGCCATTCCGTAGCATGTGGTGTTCATATGTCTGGGTATGCTACTGCCCAGAAGATCTTACGTGCAGGATATTTTTGGCCTTCTTTGTTTAACGACTGCATTACTGCTGTTCAGAAATGCCATGCCTGCCAGACCTACAATCAGAAGATTTGGTCACATCCTGCTCCTCTTCATCCTGTGGTCTCAGTTGGTCTTTTTGAAAAATGGGGCATCGATTTCATGACATGTCACCCTTACTTGGCCGGGGGGCATGGTTACTGTAGTGTACCCTTCACTACCCAGGTTCACCCAACCTCTTAGTTTTTGCACTTCATTACATGGATTTAAAAAAAAATGCATTTAACCAGAATTAAACACACTTAATTCACAGAGTAATATATATAAGTTATTGTTACCATTAACAAACCATAGCATGCAACAGTATTTTATTTACACAGCGGAAAACATGATACAAAACAGCACAGTCATGTCAAATGTGTTAAAACATAACTCAGATTACTTATCATTTATCTGCTGTAGCATTCACCAACCAAGTGCAGGCCTTCCACGAACCTCCCAGCCTTAAACCACACTGTTCATCAGCTCAACAGTAGGTCACGCCCGAGCTGGGACCGAGCTCCACCCCCGGGCAAGGAATCTAGTCTCAGGTTGTGGTTACAGGGAAGACAATCGCATACACATTCAACAGGAAGAAGCTCTCCCAGGAATCTCCCACGCTCACTGCACACAGACCCTCATTCCCCACATGCCTGTTCCACCCCAGGAGAGTGCACCTTCTCTGTCACCTAGACAGTCCTTCGGCTGCCAGTCTCCCTTGCCTTGGGTTACAGGAACAGATCAGACCGGAATTCTCTGGGCTCTATGGCAGCTACAGGGATTCCTTCCAGGAGTTCTCTTCTCCCTCTGCGCACTCCCTCACCTGGAGGAGTCGCACACAGGCCAACAAGCCTCACGCAATCCAGCACTGCGTAGTCACATTAATCCACGGGAAAACACAGGCAATGCTTCCCAAAAGGTTCGGTTGTCACAGAATAATCTTACGGGGCGGTTTCGGAGCAGGCTTCACGCATAGGCTAGCTCAATTTTCCCGAACCACCAGGGATTCTTCCACTCGAGTTTAACACAGGGAATTTGGGTTCAGGAAATGTGCTGTCGGGTTGACTAGAACAGACACAGACTCTTAGCTGTGGACCGGGTATTACACGGTTTCCCTCAGACAAAACACAGCTCACGATTTCAGAGATGAATCAGGGTATCCAGCAGAGGTCGTACGGGTTCCACGCACAGAGGT
>ML789505.1:337915-353426 GCA_009831015.1 Picea engelmannii | reverse complement strand
GTAATGAAACGGGATAGAAAACGAGATCCCCTCCTAATAAAAAAAATCTATGTAAACTTTCAAAATCTAAGTTCTTTTAGAGGGAAAATAATCATTATAGCCAAGAACTTAGATTTTGAAAGTTTACATAGATTTTTTTTATTGGGAAGGGATCTCGTTTTCTATCGCGTTTCATTACAAAGATCTTGCCAGTTTACAAGGTATTTTTTATGAGAGAAGAAACCTAAGTAAAATTTCTAACTTAGCACCTAGACTAAAAAACTGGTAACATTTTTGTCCATAGGAAGTATCTTCCACCACCTCATCCAACCTCGAACTTCCCCAAATCTCCTGACCCTGAAAGCGATATAGAAAGTAGTCCACTAATTAGTTCTTTAGTCACAAAACCACTAACAAACAAAAGAAACCCTAGCTATCTTAGCTTGTGCCTAGAGCTCGCATCCTGCCATAAACCTAACCTGAACGCTCCCACCCTACGGTAAGCCTAGTGCTTCCTGATTCATACATGGCTCTTCACAGCCACCATCCTTATCCCCAGGTTCCTTTTTCTCCAGATGACCTGGTAGAGTTTTTTCCCACTCCACAGTAATACCTCTCTCGTGATTATGTGAAGTAAAACCTCGAATGTTAGAGCTCTATATTATTCTTGGGTGGATACCTGAACTATTTATTAATAAACACATTTTGGCCCAGTGACCAGGGTTGGAATTCGATGGACAAAAATTTCCGTCATGTAGGTAATGACCTGCTCCAAGACCCAATACATGATAAGATTTCTGGTTACCATGTTTTGACTAATAAGTGGCTCATTGTCGGCACAATTAAGAAATCACCTCTGCGATGGATACATACACTTCTCTCTGCCGTAAAACTCGAGGGTTTTACAGGTTCTTTATTGTGGATGAGAGGACGGTGTTCTATCTTTCGTTCGTAGGAGGAGATTTTTTATTCCTCACATACGAAAAACCTAATTCTGAATCCCGAATCTTTATTATTTAAAGGAAATTAAATATTTTTATTATTTATATAGGGTTCAATTAAATATTTAATAAAAAAACATTCAATTTTTTTTTAGAAAATCTTGAGTATTTTTTCATGATCTATAGGTAACTAGCAACAACCACATTAAGTAAAAAGTGGTTGATATACCTCGATCGACGCAATTTTCGATTTTTTTTTAATTAATGGCGTCGATTCGCGTATATCAACCACTTTTTACTTAATGTGGTTGATTCTAGTTGACGGCCGACATACATCGCTGGAGATCCATTATGATGTGGGATCATATTTCATCCTTGAGACAACTCATAAACAATTCCCAAAAGAAATCCTTCGTCATGTCATTCATTTGGAAAGCCAAGTGCTCAAAGGATATAATAAAATCTTCCATTGTTCTAGATTGTTTCAACTTAGTCATATATACTAAATGGTGGGTGTCTATGTCAAAGAATTCATACAACCTGCTAATAGATTGTGACCAAGAAACATACCCTTAGCGTGAAGTTTGGTCAACTCATAAGTAATTCCATGGAGGGATAGGTAGTGTTCCATATGAGTGACCTAGGTTGTTGGATCTAAGCCATTAAATTTTTTCACCTCAACTCTATAAAGATGAGGGTCATAAGGTAGGGAGTTGGAATGAGACTGCAGAGGCTAGTTGGAGTCAACACCTTCAGTATAGAGAGGTAGGTCGAAGGAGGAATGATCCTAAAATTGTTTCATTAATTGTTTAGGGGTGGAATTGAATTCATCAATGTGGCTACCTAGTTGTTCCTGGATGTATTCCATTTTGGCATGAATGGAAAGAATGCCATTATTCACTTGGGACTGAAGGTAAATAAGATCATTATTCAGTTTCTGATTGGTTTATTCTTGGAGAGTGGGAGCCATGAGTGGATGAGGGGTGGGTCCACAGACAAAAAATTAGATATAAGTAATATATACCACTATGATCAAGGACACAAGAGGAAACCAATGGGATAAGTGGGAAATAAGGTTTTCAGGAAGGGTATGGGTCCATGAGGTATAAAAAAAGGTTTAAAATTATAGGGATGAAAATAATCAGGGTGAAAAGGGGGACCCAATGAGATAGGTCTCAAATAAGGGTGCGGGAAGGACCTACATATATTTCACTTTTACTTCTATAGAGTTATACTTTGACCTGCAGTGTCGATGTCCCCAAATTTTTAACAGAAACAAATGTGTATTAATTATGCAAACAATATGTATGAGGCAAGGTTGTGCAGTTTAATGTCCATGATCCAAAGCCCTTTGTAATTGAGCAGATAGGCTGGTGAGTCATTGGAACCAATTTTAAATGTAATTTACATTTAGGATAGTGAGTAGTTATCACTTGGTTTTGGTATTGCATACATCATAGTAGTGCACAGAGAAATGTTATCAAAGACAAGGTGCACACATTTTATGTGTTACACACACCTCCGTAAGTGTCCACATTGCACTATGTTCCATGCACTTGGGTGACTATGTGGTAATGACTAGAAATACGCAAACCTAATTTACATATATGACTATATGTGTTTTAAGGCCAGAGATCCACTTTGATTATGAGGGTAGTGAGCTTGGACATAGATAGGTTAGTGCGCATATCCATGTAAATATAATCATGATTACTAATATAATATTTCATCACTGTGCGTAGATAGACTCACATGAAAAGATATGGGGGGATGACTCCACTAAAAAAGGGAAAAGTGGGGGATTATTTTAATAATACTTACAAAGAGTGTAACGTGGATATGCTTTTATCGTAAGTTCCCGAGGGTAAGCAACAGATCACCAAGTGGCTTAAAGATACTTCTAAATATGAAAAGTTTCAAGTGGAAGGAATGCCATATATATTTCTATCCTTAGTGTATTTTGGGTATTGTTGAATTATTACTCATGTTTCAGGATCTTGTGAGTAGAAGGGGGTCGGATTGTATCGGAAAATGTGTTTGTTACCTTATCTGCATAGAGAATCTTGTAAGGAGTTGTGGTTTTGTAATTTGAGTTTACTGTCAAGGAGACGAGATGAAAAACCCTGAGAAGTCTCTCTCGGAGAGATATTGGTTTTTGTGAAGTTGTTGTTAGAATTAGGAGCATACTCTCCGGGTGAGAGTATTGCTAAGAATTTTTCCCTAGTGCATTGAGAATTAGTAGCAGGGTTTGGAGACTTTATGTTCAGAATCTTGTTGGTAACCTTGGGAAGGGAAGTGGGGAATCCGAAGGAAAATGAAGAAGAGAAGTGGAACACTTCGTTGGGTATGATAGGTGTGTGGGAAATGAGGGACTATGGGATATTTTCAACAACGGGCATCTAGGACTGAGCAATTTTGTTGTGAGTCGGACCTTGGTGTGTTACTAGAAGTATTTTTACCTAGTGGATTCAAGCCCCAGCTTGGGGGTGACCTGTTGCTGAAAGATTTGAGAAAAAAACATTTATGGCTAGGAAGAAAGTTTGAGTCAAGGCCATAGTTGGTGACTTTCATTAAGGATAAGTGTTCTTTATGTACTTGTCTTGTTTACTATGTCCTTATTTGTCTGTGTTTGACATCGGTTAATTCTTATATGGGTCGTTCGATATAATTTTTTATTTTTGTTCTGTTTAATGTTGCTTGCACATGTAATTATGGTACCTATAGCATTTATCTATAGTTGTGCATAGGTACCTCAGTTGATGATAGCCTTGTTTGATAAGTTAATATTTTGAATTGGTTAATACTCTTCAAAGAGGATTGAGTGGCTGACTACGTAGGTTTGTATCATGTGTGCATCAAGAGGTTGGAATTTCTATGTGTTTTCAAGGAAACATACCCCGCGCACAATAAAATCAGATATGGCGCATAATTCCTAGATGGATGTGTGCATAGTTATGTTGTGTGATAAACATGTTGGTGTGTGCAGTTAATGTTGAGTTACTTTCATTTCTTAAGGTTGTACTGAAAAGAGAATGTTTCTTCCACTATTTTAAGTTGTGTGGTGTGACTCAATCTTCGGTTGAGTTTCTTACTTTAAGTGATATTGCACGGACTTTTGTTATATTACAATATGTGTAGAGAAACTTCATATTACATTACTCAATAGTGTTCTGGGGAATTACAATTTTGCTGACTACGAGCTATAGAAGTCGAGGTTATGTGACGGTGCCCACCAACGGGTGGTTGGGGACATTACGTTATGGTATAAGAGATATTGGTTCAAAATTGTATTTGTATGAGCCATAGACTAGCACGAATAGATGTCTGCAAAAAAAATTGGTGTCACATAGAGCATATCATTATTTCCTTTCCATAAAAAATTGAACATCAGTTTACAGATTTGACTTAGAATTTTGTGCGGCATACACTCCAAGGACATCCAAAAGATGGATTGGTTTTAGTTTAGTTCGACAAAGGAGAAATGAGTAGCCAGGTTGAAAGGAATGAGCTCTTCCTCTTCTAAACCCCAGTAGTGAACAATTGTTTTTGAAATGTTTATGCTCAGCGCAAAAACCAAACAAAATAACTGTGGGATCTAGATATCGCTGTCCACTCTGTGATATTAGCCTTTGAAAAAATTAGTACACCATCTACAAACATAATATGAACGATATTTATAAAATTTGTAACCTTTATACCTGAAATTTCTTCTTTGGTTATGCTCTTTTTAAACATAAGGGTGAGTCCCTCCATGATTAGAATAAATAAACACAGGTAAAGTGGGCAACCCTGCCGAAGTCCCTTTTCACTCTTGAAACCCTTTTCACTCTAGAAAAAGTCCGCCGCCTCATCATTTATTAGCACAAAAAAACTAGCGCTAGTAACACAACTCATGATCCAATCAGTCAAGTGTGTGCCAAACCCTGCTATGAGTAAAATCTGTTTTAGGTACTCCCATTCAATACTATCATAGGCTTTATTTAATTTTTTAAATCCATTTTCATCAGCAATGATTTAATGTTCTTTTTTTTAATGCTATGTAGACTTTCGTGTGCAAAGCCATATTGACAAAATTGGCTGGATCATATTTGCAATAATTTTTGCAATCACTTTGTAGATCAGATTGCATAAGGAAAGTGGCTTGCATAAGGAAATTGGCTGAAAATCTTCAAAATCTTCAAAAGAGAAATAAGTGCTAGAAATGTGGAATTTATGCCCCACAAAAATGGCCTTTTCTCCTAAATAGATTTTAAATTTCAATTATTAAGATTAAAATTAAAAAATGAAACTGAATTTAAGTAGCTGAGGATGATTAATCCATTTTTATTTTTGAAGCTGATGTCTTCTCGCAATAATTTAGAAATTTTATTATCTATATTATTCTTGGGTGGATACGTGAAATATATATTAATAAACACATTTTGGCTCAGTGACCAGGGTTGGAATTCGATGGACAAAAATTTCCGTCATGTAGGTAATGACCTGGTCCAAGACCCAATACCTGATAAGATTTCTGGTTACCGTTTGAGAGGATAAGATTTCATTTTTTAATTTTAGGGTTTTCGTATGTGAGAGGAATAAAAAATCTCCTCCTAAGAATGAAAGATAGAACACCGTCCTCTCATCCACAATAAAGAACCTGTAAAACCCTGGAGTTTTAGAGCAGAGAGAAGTGTGTGTATTCATCACAGAGATATTTTCTTAGTTGTGCCGACAATGAGCTATTGATTAGTCAAAACACGGTAACCAGAAATCTTATCAGGTATTGGGTCTTGGAGCAGGTCATTACCTACATGACGAAATTTTTTGTCCATTGAATTCCAACCCTGGTCACTGAGCCAAAATGTGTATATTAATAAATAGTTCACGTATCCACCCAAGAATAATATAGAGCTGTAACAATACTTCACATAATCACGAGAGAGGTATTAACGCAGAGTGGGAAAAAACTCTACCAGGTCATCTGGAGCACAAGGAACCTGGGGATAAGGATGGTGGCTGTGAAGAGCCACGTATGAATTAGGAAGCACTAGGCTTACCGCAGGGCAGGACCATTCGTGTCAGGTTTACGGCAGGATGCGAGCGCTGGGCACAGGCTAAGATAGCTAGGGTTTCTTTTGGTTTTTTAGTGGTTTTGTGACTAAAAAACTAATTAGTGGACTAATTTCTAGATCGCTTTCAGGGTCAGGAGATTTGGGGAAGTCGAGGTTGGATGTGGTGGTGGAAGATACTTCCTACGGACAAAAATGTTACTAGTTTTTTTGTCTAGGTGCCAAGTTAGAAATTTTACTTAGGTTTCGTCTTTCATAAAAAAAATACCTTGTAAACTGACAAGATCTTTGTAATGAAACGGGCTAGAAAGTTTATTATCTATAGATCATGAAAAAATACTCTAGGATTTTCCAAAAAAAATTTGAATGTTTTTTTATTAAATATTTAATTGAACCCTATATAGATAATAAAAATATTTAATTTCCTTTATAAATAATAAATATACACTTAACGAGATTCAGGATTCGGAATTAGGGTTTTTATATGTGAGAGGAATAAAAAATCTCCTCCTAAGAACGAAAGATAGAACACCGTCCTCTCATCCACAATAAAGAACCTGTAAAACCCTGGAGTTTTACAGCAGAGAGAAGTGTATGTATTCATCACAGAGCTGGTTTCTTAATTGTGCCGACAATGAGCTACTGATTAGTCAAAACACGGTAACCAGAAATCTTATCGGGTATTGGTTCTTGGAGCAGGTCATTACCTACATGAAGAAATTTTTTGTCCATCAAATTCCAACCCTGGTCACTGAGCCAAAATGTGTTTATTAATAAATAGTTCACGTATCCACCCAAGAATAATATAGATCTCTAACAGTACTTCACATAATCACGAGAGAGGTATTAACGCGGAGTGGGAAAAAACTCTACCAGGTCATCTGGAGCACAAAGAACCTGGGGAGAAGGATGGTGGATGTGAAGAGCCACGTATGAATCAGGAAGCACTAGGCTTACCGCAGGGCGGGACCGTTCGGGTCAGGTTTACGGCAGGATGCGAGCTCTGGACACAGGCTAAGATAGCTAGGGATTCTTTTGGTTTTTTAGTGGTTTTGTGATTAAAGAACTAATTAGTGGACTAATTTCTAGATCATTTTCAGGGTGATGAGATTTGGGGAAGTTGAGGTTGGATGAGGTGGTGGAAGATACTTTCTATGGACACAAATGTTACCAGTTTTTTTGTCTAGGTGCCAAGTTAGAAATTTTACTTAGGTTTCGTCTCTCATAAAAAAAATACCTTGTAAACTGATAAGATATTCGTAATGAAATGGGCTAGAAAACGAGATCCCCTCATAATAAAAAAAATCTATGTAAACTTTCAAAATCTAAGTTCTTTTTGAGGGAAAATAATCATTATAGCCAAGAACTTAGATTTTGAAAGAACTTAGATTTTGAAAGTTTACATAGATTTTTTTTATTAGGAAGGGATCTCGTTTTCTATCGCGTTTCATTACAAAGATCTTGCCAGTTTACAAGGTATTTTTTATGAGAGACGGAACCTAAGTAAAATTTCTAACTTAGCACCTAGACTAAAAAACTGGTAACATTTTTGTCCATAGGAAGTATCTTCCACCACCTCATCCAACCTCGAACTTCCCCAAATCTCCTAACCCTGAAATCATCTAGAAAGTAGTCCACTAATTAGTTCTTTGGTTACAAAACCACTAAAAAAACAAAAGAAACCCTATCTATCTTAGACTGTGCCCAGAGCTCGCACCCTGCCGTAAACCTGACCCAAACGGTCCGGCCCTGCGGTAAGCCTAGTGCTTCCTGATTCATACGTGGCTCTTCACGGCCACCATCCTTATCCCCAGGTTCCTTGTGCTCCAAATGACCTGGTAGAGTTTTTTCCCACTCTGCGTTAATACCTCTCTCGTGATTATGTGAAGTAAAACGTCGACTGTTAGAGCTCTATATTATTCTCGGGTGGATACGTGAACTATTTATTAATAAACCATGTAGGTAATTACCTGCTCCAAGACCCAATACCTGATAAGATTTCTGGTTACCATTTTTTTGACTAATCAGTGGCTCATTGTCGGCACAATTAAGAAACCAGCTCTGTGATGAATACATACACTTCTCTCTATTGTAAAACTCCAGGGTTTTACAGGTTTTTTATTGTGGATGAGAGGACGGTGTTCTATCTTTCGTTCTTAGGAGGAGATTTTTTATTCCTCTTACATACGAAAACCCTAATTCCGAATCCTGAATCTAGTTACCTGTATATTTATTATTTATAAAGGAAATTAAATATTTTTATTATTTATATAGGGTTCAATTAAATATTTAATAAAAAAACATTGAATTTTTTTTTGGAAAATCCTGAGTATTTTTTCATGATCTATAGGTAACTAGCAACAACAACATTAAGTAAAAAGTGGTTATTATACCCGATCGACGCCATTTTCCATTTTTTTTTAATTAATGGCATCGATCCGCGTATATCAACCACTTTTTACTTAATGTGGTTGATTCTAGTTGACAGACGGCATACATCGCCACAACCATGAACATATTTTGATACAATTTAAATGTAATATTTAAATATTATTTAGTAATTACTTAATTATTATTTAAAATAAAATAATTAAAAATTTAGTTAATGTTCATACAAAATTAAATACTTTAATAATAATAATAAATAATAATTTAATTATTAAATAATAGTAAATTATTATTTCTTTATAAAAAATATTAAACAATAAATAAATTATTAGAAATTGATTATTTAAGTATAGAAAATTAATTAATTAGAAATTATATAATAATATTTATTATTAAATAATAATTAAATTATTAATTCTCAATTGATTATAGATAATAAAATTAATATTAAATCAAAAGAATTTATAAATTAGAAAATAATATAGAGAAATAAAAAAATTAATAAAAAATAAATACATTATTAAAATAATACAATAATAATGGAAAAAATATATTTAAATATAATTAATTAATTTATAAAAAATAAAATAGTAAATAACAAAGTATTTAATAATGTTAATAAAAACAAAAATAATAAAGTATTACATATAATAATAAGAAAGAAATAAAAAAATAAGGACATTGTTAAAATAATACATTATATATAAATAAGGAAGACAACATTAATAATGTATAAATACACTAATGTATTAATTAATTAATATCTTAATGTATTAATTAATTAATATATTAGTTAATGTATTAAAAATATTAAATAATAACTAAATTATTAAAAATGATTATTTAATTATCAAAAAATAATTAATTATAAATTATTTAATAGCAATATTTATTAATTAATAATAATAAAATTATGAATTCTCAATTGATTATAACTAATAAAAGTAATATTAAACAAGAATTATTTATAAATTAGAAAATTATATTTTATCTAGGCCAATATGACCTATTGTGCCTCCTTGGCACATTCAATTTCTTCCAACAAAGTCTATGGGAGATACATTATGATGTGGGATCATATTTCATCCTTGAGACAACTAATAAACAATTCCCAAAAGAAATCCTTTGTCATGTCGTTCAATTGGAAAGCCAAGTGCTCAAAGGATATAATAAAATCTTCCATTGTTCTAGACTGTTTCAACTTAGTCATATATCCTAAATGGTGGGTGTCCATGTCAAAGAATTCATACAACCTGGCAACAAATTGTGACCAAGAAACATACCTTTAGCGTGAAGTTTGGTCAACTCATCAGTAATTCCATGGAGGGATAAGTAGTGTTCCATATGAGTGACCGAGGTTGTTGGATCTAAGCCATTAAATTTGTTCACCTCAACTCTATAAAGATGAGGGTCATAAGGTAGGGATTTGGAATGAGACTGCAGAGGCTAGTTGGAGTCAACACCTTCAGTATAGAGAGGTAGGTCCAAGGAGGAATGATCCTAAAATTATTTCATGAATTGTTCAGGGGTGGAATTGAATTCATCAATGTGGCTACGTAGTTGTTCGTGAATGTATTCCATTTTGGCATGAATGGAAAGAATGCCATTATTCACTTGGGCATGAAGGTAAATAAGATCATTATTCAGTTTCTGATTGGTTTATTCTTGGAGAGTGGGAGCCATGAGGGGATGAAGGGTGGGTCCACAGACAAAAAATTAGATATAAGTAATATATACCACTATGATAAAGGAAACAAGAGGAAACCAATGGGATAAGTGGGAAATAAGGTTTTCAGGAAGGGTATGGGTCCATGAGGTATAAAAAAAGGTTTAAAATTATAGGGATCACAATAATCAGGGTGAAAAGGGGGACCCAATGAGATAGGTCTCAAATAAGGGTGCGGGAAGGACCTGCATATTTTTCACTTTTACTTCTACAGAGTCATACTTTGACCAGAATAATAATGTAGTGTCGATGTCCCCAAATTTTTAACAGAAACAAATTTGTATTAATTGTGCAAAGGATATGTATGAGGCAAGGTTGTGTAGTTTAATGTCCATGATCCAGAACTCTTTGTAATTGAGCATATAGGCTGGTGAGTCATTAGAACCAATTGTAAATGTAATTTAAATTTAGGATAGTGAGTAGTTAGCACTTGGTTTTGGTATTGCACACATCATAGTAGTGCATAGAGAAATGTTATCAAAGACAAGGTGCACACATTTTATGTGTTACACACACCTGCGTAAGTGTCCACATTGCACTATGTTCCATGCACTTGGGTGACTATGTGGTAATGACTAGAAATATGCAAACCTAATTTACATATATGACTATATGTGTTTTAAGGCCAGAGAACCTATTTGATTATGAGGGTAGTGAGCTTGGACATAGATAGGTTAGTGCACATATCCATGTAAATATAATCATGATTACTAACAGAATATTCCATCACTGTGCGTAGATAGACTCAGATGAAATGAGATGGGGGGATGACTCCACTAAAAAAGGGAAAAGTTGTGGAATATTTTAATAATACTTACAAAGAGTGTAACGTGGATATGTTTTTATCCTAAGTTCCCGAGGGTAAGGAGAATATCACCAAGTGGCTTAAAGATACTTCTAAAGATGAAAAGTGTCAAGTGGAAGGAATGCCATATATATTTCTACCTTAGTGTATTTTGGGTATTGTTGAATTATTAGTCATGTTTCAGGATCTTGTGAGTAGAAGGGGGTGAGATTGTATGGGAAAATATGATTGTTACCTTATCTGCATAGAGAAGCTTGTAAGGAGTTGTGGTTTTGTAATTTGAGTTTACTGACAAGGAGACGAGATAAAAAACCCTCAACAGTCTCTCTCGGAGAGATATTGGTTTTTGTGAAGTCGTTGTTAGACTTAGGAGCATACTCTCCAAGTGAGAGTATTGATAAGAATTTTTCCCTGGTGCATTGAGAATTAGTAGCAGGGTTTGGAGACTTTATGTTCAGAATCTTGTTGGTAACCTTGGGAAGGGAAGTGGGGAATCCGAAGGAATATTAAAAAGAGAAGGGGAACACTTCATTGGGTATGATAGGTGTGTGGGAAATGAGGGAATATGGGATATTTTCAACAACGGGCATCTAGGACTGAGCAATTTTGTTGTGAGTCAGACCTTGGTGTGTTACTAGAAGTATTTTTACCTAGTGGATTCAAGCCCCAGCTTGGGGGTGACCTTTTGCTGAAAGATTTGAGAAAAAACATCTATGTCTAGGAAGAAAGTTTGAGTCAAGGCCATAGTTGGTGACTTTCATGAAGGATAATTGTTCTTTATGTAATTGTCTTGTTTACTATGTCCTTATTTGTCTGTGTTTGACATTGGTTAATTCTTATATGGGTCATTCGATATAATTTTTTATTTTTGTTCTGTTTAATGTTGCTTGCACATGTAATTATGGTACCTATAGAATTTATCTATAGTTGTGCATAGGTACCTCAGTTGATGATAGCCTTGTTTGATAAGTTAATCTTTTGAATTGGTTAATACTCTTCAAAGAGGATTGAGTGGCTGACTACGTAGGTTTGTATCATGTGTGCATCAAGAGGTTGGAATTTCTATGCGTTTTCAAGGAAACATACCCCGTGCATAATAAAATCAGACATGGCACATAATTCCTAGATGGATGTGTGCATAGTGATAAACATGTTGGTGTGTGGAGTTAATGTTGAGTTACTTTCGTTGCTTAAGGTTGTACTGAAAAGAGAATGTTTCTTCCACTATTTTAAGTTATGTGGTGTGACTCAAGCTTGGGTTGAGTGTCTTACTTCAAGTGGTATTGCACAGACTTTTGTTATATTACAATATGTGTAGAGAAACTTCATATTACATTACTCGATAGTGTTCTGGGGAATTACAATTTTGTTGACAACGAGCTATAGAAGCTGAGGTTGTGTTATGGTGCCCACCATGGGGTGGTTTGGGACATTACGTTATGGTATAAGAGATATTGGTTCAACATTGTATTTGTATTGGCCATAGACTAGCACGAATAGATGTCTGCAAAAAAAATTTGTGTCACATAGTGCATATCAGTATTTCCTTTCCATAAAAAACCGAACATCAGTTTACGGATTTGACTTAGAATTTTGTGCGGCATACACTTTAAGGACATCCAGAAGATGGATTGGTTTTCTACTATATGTTTTACCAATATAATTCAACCTCCCAGTGATAGCCAATTGTTACACTAGATCCCAATTTTATTTTCCAGTTTTTCCACAAGCCAATGCCAGTCAACACGTTTTGAGGAGCTTGGCTCTAGATATTATGCGAGATACTTGAAGCCAGAGTCTAGTTTGACAAAGGAAAAAAGGAGTAGCATGCTTGAAAGGAATGAGGTCTGCCTCTTCTAAACCCCAGTAGTGAACAATTGTTTTTGAAATGTTTATGCTCCGCGCAAAAACCAAAAAAAATAACTGTGGGATCTAGATATCGCTGTCCACTCTGTGATATTAGCCTTTGACAAAATCAGTACACTGTCTACAAACATAATATGAACGATATTTATAAAATTTGTAACCTTTATACCTGAAATTTCTTCTTTGGATATGCTCTTTTTAAACATAAGGGTGAGTCCCTCCATGCTTAGAATAAATAAACATGGGGAAAGTGGTCAACCCTACCGAAGCCCCTTTTCACTCTTGAAAAAGTCCGCCGCCTCATCATTTATTAGCACAAAAAAACTAGCGCTAGTAACACAGCTCATGATCCAATCAGTCAAGTGTGTGCCAAACACTGCTATGAGTAAAATCAATTTAGGTACTCCGAGTCAATACTATCATAGGCTTTTTTTAATTTTTTAAATCCATTTTCATCAACAATGAATTAATGTCTTTTTTTTTTAATTCTATGTAGACTTTCATGTGCAAAGCCATCTTGACAAGATTGGCTTGATCATATTTGCAATAACTTTTGCAATCACTTTGTAGATCAGATTACATAAGGAAATTGGCTGAAAATATTCAAAAGAGACAGGCTTATTCTCCTTTGAAATAAGTGCTAGAAATGTCGAATTTATGCCCCACAAAAATGGCCTTTTCTCCAAAAGAGACTTTAAATTTCAATTATTAAGATTAAAATTGAAAAATGAAACTGAATTTAAGAAGCCGAGGATGATTAATCCATTTTTATTTTTGAAGCTGATGTCTTCTCGCAATAATTTAGAAAGTTTATTATCTATAGATCATGAAAAAATACTCGAGGATTTTCCAAAAAAAATTTCAATGTTTTTTTATTAAATATTTAATTGAACTCTATATAAATAATAAAAATATTTAATTTCCTTTATAAATAATAAATATACAGGTAGCGAGATTTGGGATTCGGAATTAGGGTTTTCGTATGTGAGAGGAATAAAAAATCTCCTCCTAAGAACGAAAGATAGAACACTGTCCTCTCATACACAATAAAGAACCTGTAAAACCATGGAGTTTTACAGCAGAGAGAAGTGTATGTATTCATCGCAGAGCTGGTTTCTTAATTGTACCGACAATAAGCCACTGATTAGTCAAAACACGGTAACCAGAAATCTTATCAGGTATTGAGTCTTGGAGCAGGTCATTACCTACATGACGGAAATTTTTGTCCATCGAATTCCAACCCTGGTCACTAAGCAAAAATGTGTTTATTAATAAATAGTTCACGTATCCACCCGAGAATAATATAGAGCTCTAACAGTCGAGGTTTTACTTCACATAATCACGAGAGAGGTATTAACGCAGAGTGGGGAAAAACTCTACCAGGTCATCTGGAGCACAAGGAACTTGGGGATAAGGATGGTGGCCATGAAGAGCCACATATGAATCAGAAACCACTAGGCTTACCACAGGGCGGGACCGTTCGGGTCAGGTTTACGGCAGAATGTGAGCTCTGGGCACAGGCTAAGATAGTTAGGGTTTCTTTTTGTGTTTTTAGTGGTTTTGTGACTAAAGAACTAATTAGTGGACTACTTTCTAGATCTCTTTCAGGGTCAGGAGATTTGGGGAAGTTCGAGGTTGGATGAGGTTGTGGAAGATACTTCTTATGGACAAAAATGTTACCAGTTTTTTAGTCTAGATGCCAAGTTAGAAATTTTACTTAGGTTCCGTCTCTAATAAAAAAATGACTTGTAAATTGACAAGATCTTCGTAATGAAACGGGATAGAAAACGAGATCCCCTCCTAATAAATAAAATCTATGTAAACTTTCAAAATCTAAGTTCTTTTATAGGGAAAATAATCATTATAGCCAAGAACTTAGAAAATAACCACCTCATCCAACCTCGAACTTCCCCAAATCTCCTGACCCTGAAAGCGATCTAGAAAGTAGTCCACTAATTATTTCTTTAGTCACAAAACCACTAACAAACAAAAGAAACCCTAACTATCTTAGCTTGTGCCCAGAGCTCGCATCCTGCCATAAACCTAACCCAAACTCTCCCGCCCTGCGGTAAGCCTAGTGCTTCCTGATTCATACGTGGCTCTTCACAGCCACCATCCTTATCCCCAGGTTCCTTCTGCTCCAGATGACCTGGTAGAGTTTTTTCCCACTCTGCGTTAATACCTCTCTCGTGATTATGTGATGTAAAACCTCGACTGTTAGATCTCTATATTATTCTCGAGTGGATACCTGAACTATTTATTAATAAACAGATTTTGGCTCAGTGACCAGGGTTGGAATTTGATGGACAAAAATTTTGGTCATGTAGGTAATGACCTGCTCCAAGACCCAATACATGATAACATTTCTAGTTACCGTGTTTTGACTAGTAAGTGGCTCATTGTCGGCACATTGTAATTGATCCAGAACCCTTTGTAATTGAGCATATAGGTTGGTGAGTCATTGGAACCAATTGTAAATGTAATTTACATTTAGGATAGTGACTAGTTAGCACTTGGTTTTGGTATTGCAGACATCATAGTAGTGCACAGAGAAATGTTATCAAAGACAAGGTGCACACATTTTATGTGTTACACGCACCTCCGTAAGTGTACACATTGCACTATGTTCCATGCACTTGGGTGACTATGTGGTAATGACTAGAAATACGCAAACCTAATTTACATATATGACTATATGTGTTTTAAGGCCAGAGATCCTGTTTGATTATGAGGGTAGTGAGCTTGGACATAGATA